>VZRN01002999.1:137651-181340 GCA_013397935.1 Dasyornis broadbenti
CCCGCCGCAGGGAAGTGGCAGCGGCGATTGCCAAGCGGGAGGAGAGGACAGGAGAGGAGTGGAGCTGCCGGTGGCTCGGGCAGCGCGCTGCGTCTGGGTCTCCGGGGATGGACTGGGCTTCGTCCTGCGCCTCAGCCTGCCCGCGGAAAGGAGGGCGGTGATCGTCCGCCCAGCCCGCCAGGGAGGAGAGGCACCCCGGTTAAATGTCACGGCTCCCCGTCCGCTCCCCGCCGCCACCCCGCGCATCGCTCACCTCGGGAGGGGGCTGTGAAGGTGGCGGCAGAGGCAGCCCCGGCTGCGGCGCACCCCGCCGCCGCTCGCCGTGAGAGAGCGCCCCGGCAGCCGCCAGGTAAGCGACGGGCACCCTCCCCGTGCCGTCGGGGGTGGCCGCCGTAGGGAGCCAGCTCGTGATTGCAGAATAACTTTCGGGGGTGGGGGGGCTCTGGAGGGGAAGCGGAGACTGCGGCGTGGGGTCTGCAACCCCCGATGTGGGGGCTGCGGGCGGCGAGAGCCGGTGGGACGCGGCGCAGCGGAGTCCTCCACCGCCGCCCGCCCCGGCTGGCCTCATCCCCGGCCCCCTGAGTGTTCTCGGGCGAGCGGCGGACGGCACTGCCCTCCCGGCAGCGGCGGCCGGTGGAGGGGTGGGTATCGGGCTGCCCCTGTCCCGGCCTGGGGGGCGGGACACCGTGCCCAGCATCACACCTTCCCTGGGGAAGAGCTTTCCCCGCCGGGTGGGGGACCGTGCGATGGGAACAGGAGTCCTCCGGGGGCTCCGAGCGATGTGACACAAGCACAATAGTCCTTTGTCGCCAGAGAAGAGATGCTTCCACACCTGTGTCCGCTGCCGCGGTGGATGTGCTCGCTGGAGTACGTGCATCAGTAAAGTGGGTCTTGGGGGGGTGATGGTGGCGGTGCACGGTGAAGGCACTGTTCTACCTTCTGCACAGCAAATTCAGAATAGCCCCCCCTTTAAGGGAGCAGCTCGAAGTACATGCAGGTGCTTCTGAACATACCTGGAAGAAAAATAACGGCAAGAAAATCATCTACCATTTCATCATTTGTCCAGTCTCCTGAGTCTAAATTATAAGGTTTTGCAAGTCCTATTCTATAGTTGCCGGAGTAAACATCAAATGTTCTTAAGCATTTTCCCCTCTAGCTTTCCTTGCCAAGCAAAGAACTGCAGTGTGGTTTTATTACATGCTGCTATTTCAAAATACTGTTCTTTCAAAAGACTTTCTTATTTAAAAAGAAAAACGTCTCATAAAAAAGGAAAACGTCTGAACACTGAACATTTCAAAAATAAATCATATCTGAACTTGCATTGCTTGCCAAATGCTGGGTGGTGGTGGTGGGGGCAGCAAGAAGCACACAGCTTTTCTATGCCTTTGTCATGAAAATGAGCCATGCAGTCTTTATTTCAGTCAAAACTATAGCACTAAGGGAATGGAAGTGAATATTAGTTAGCATAGTGTTCAGGGAGGTAAGCCATAACCTGTAAAGCATGAACACAATAGTTCTGAAGCCTTACCCCACTTTTTACAGTGACACATCTGGAACTGACAGATGTACAATGTAAAGTGTGTGTAAGATTTCACCTCAAACCAAGGTATATGCCCTAAAAGAACTATCTGTCATTTAACTTAACATTCAGAGCTGCAACAGCTGCCTCCACAT
Organism: Dasyornis broadbenti; assembly: GCA_013397935.1. Classification (NCBI taxonomy): domain Eukaryota; kingdom Metazoa; phylum Chordata; class Aves; order Passeriformes; family Dasyornithidae; genus Dasyornis; species Dasyornis broadbenti. The sequence goes on from VZRN01002999.1 coordinate 139,326, forward strand.
GGGGAAAAACCCCCAAAATAAATCTGCTAGGAGGTAGAATAAAACGTTATGCCTTCCTGAGCTTCTGCCTTCCAGTGAAAAGCCTAAAATTAAGAGAGATGCTCTCTGTTCCTGCTGTATGCAATCAAGGCACCAGCAGTTCCATTAGAGGCTACACCCTTTCCAGGAAGTGCTTCATTGTAGAGTTGGAGCTGCTGTGTGGTCTACTTCGCTACATAATGGGCCACACAGAAGAGTGCACTAACGTCAGAATGTTCCTACTCCTACTATGTATATATTCGTGTAAATATCCCAGTCAAAATGGGATTTGGGATTTTTTCTTCAGATCAGCACTTAAAATGATTGACTTCTGAGTTACTGTGCCACCTCCTTATTTTTCTTGAAAAGTAGAAATTTTGACAGTAGTTATTATATGTGCATCAGAACAACAATACTATTCCTTTTAGGTAAACAGAATATCCCTGAAAACTCTTTTTACTGCTTTGAATTCCCTCTTCAGAGAATAGGAATAACACCTACATAGACTGAACAACACAAGGTGTGATCAGCTACATAGAAGCAGCGTGGTTTGGTAGTATAACAGGTATAAGATCTTTTGTTACTGTTCTAGAATCCAGGCATTCTGTGAAAGGGCTCTAGGAGGAAATGTTATCCTGCGTAGTAGCAGCAAGAGGCGAAAAAATACAAACTATTAGAGAAGCTTGTTAGCTTAAGCAGCTGTCCACAAGTACTGTGATTAATACTATATTGGCATGCCACTGTGAACTAATACCAGGATTTGGGTATCCTGCAGTTAAGAAAAAAGACCAAAGTAACTTGCCCTTTGTAGTTCTGAAGCAGTATCATTTTTCTCCAATACAGACAGTTAAGGAGGTCTGAAGATTGGAATATTAGTGGCTCTGTGCTGAGTTTAACAATATACGTCTATGTTAGTGCCTTTTTCATACTTCGTATTAAGACCATTCAAATAACATAAACACAGGGTGGGTGTGGTTATTGAAGAGGGTATTGATAAGGATTCTAAGAGGATTCCTGTGCTGGTTTTTCTAAGTCATGATGATATGATTGTCGATTGGTTTTAGAGATTTTGGCTTTGTTTTTTTCTTGTTTGTGTATCTTTTGACTGTCTAAACCCTAGTGAATAAAGCAGAGGAAAAAAGGTTAAAGAGTTCTGAAGGCTCTGTATGTAGCTGTCTGTTGGTTCATTGGCTTGTCCTTTGTGAGAAGGTGAATTTCCTTATAGCTGTTGCTGGTAATTAAAAATCCAGATGATGAACAAGTGGAGGGATAAGTGGATCAATTTCAGTAAATTTATATGATACTAAGTGTGTGTATTGCTGCATTTTCCTACTGCAAAGGAGCTTATTTGGCTACTAGTACTGTACATTATGCTGGTTACATTCTAATTCTCTGTGTGTTCTCCTCATTTTTTTGTACAGATATTCAGGAAATTTAAGAAAATTCTATTTCTAATTAGCCACTGATTGACATGCCTCTGTCATAAGGCTGATTTGGCTAAGCTGTGTCTAATTATGAATCTTTATAAATTATTGCTCATTTCTAATTAGTACAGTGACTAGTTTAACTGTTTATTTTCTGAAGTGTTTTCAACTCATGTATTTTCAGCCAGACAATTTTTTTTTCACCTAATATGAAACATAAAATTAAGATTTTTCTTCTTTTCTGGAGAGAGTGGCCTCTCTGTTACCTTAGAAAAACACTCAAATAAATGAGATAACTCTGTAAAGAATGGAATTGAAATATCTGAAATTTATAGGCATTGGTCCTCAGGATAGGCAATATACCAATCAGTGTTTTCTGTGCTGAGATATCAATATTATTCCCATGAGATATGGTGAGTAGAATTCATATTGGAGCTGCTTGCCTTCTCATAAGCCTTTTGATTCCTGGGGACAACTCCATTTCTTGATGATGAAAATCTGTGAGGGGAAGAAACACAGTAGACAAACTGTCATCACTGTTGTATAATGACATTTTGGTGGCCCATTTTCTGTTGATAAAATGCAAATCTTGGTGGTTTTTTTTTTGTTTTTTTTCTCAACAACTATCCAGTGAAGCAGTAGTTCATGAGATTATTTATAAACATACTGATCAGAGTTGTTATTTGATTAAAATCTAATCTCTCATTCCCTTTGAAAATGGAAGTAGATATTTGTATCAGCAGATTTTAGGCTAGTCTTGTTATATATTGATATACTGTTAGTGTTTTCAGCTTGATTATTATAAAAATCCTCTTAGGTCAGTGTGGATATTTAGTGAACATCTTTTCTGTGAAGTGGAATTAGTGGACCATTTAACCCCTCTTCCAGATATACTCCTAATTACATGCAAATAGAAATAAGGATGCAATGAAATTAGTATTTTATTGAAGGTGGAAATATTTTAAATCTTACTATTGATTAGCACTTCTGCTAATAATTTTCTTATTGCCTTCATAGTAGGCAAAGGTTGCAAAGAAACACCAAAATCATGCATGAGTTGGTGTATTTTAAATGGCATAGTCAAAGCAGGTGATTTAAAAAAAAATTCAGAAGACTAAGTGTGTCTCAAGGAAATGGACATCTGGATTTCCATCTAATGGGCCAACTATATTTCCTAAAAAGAGAGAAAACTGAGAAAGATGTTTTTTAGTTTGATAAATAAAGAGAGATAGTTTATTAGCTATCAATCTCAAAACTAAAGTTGCAATGAAAGAGACAAAAAAGTAGATATTTGCAAACTTTTGTCATCATTGGAAACAAAACTATAATGGATTTGAATGGAGTAAACAGAATTATCTTCAGCAGAAATATTTGTCTGTATAAAACTCTTTAGTGTGGAGTTTGATTAACTGCAAAATGCCTGTCATTTGGTCAGAATAAAGAAGAATAATTATTCTATAGTCCTATTTCTTTTTGTTTAGCTAGGATTTATACAACAGTAACTATGATTAATATTTATAACTTTTAATAAATATATGTTCTATTTCTACTTTGTTTTTTTAAAAAAATAAAATTTGCATGTCTTCTTAAAGCCATTATTCTTCAGGTGAAGACAGATTCTTTTAGCTGGTAAAAAAATCAGATGTATCTTGTAAAACTATAGGTAAGATATCTTAACTCTTGCTTTTTTTTTTATTTGAAGTTATACTTTAGAAAATTGCATTTGTTCTGATATTCATATTTAATGCCTAGGAGCAACCAGCGGTTAGTTAAGATTATAGGAACTTAATAGAACTCCACACCCCTCACTTCTTGCTGTCTTCCAACCCCCAACAACTTTAAGGACACCTATCTTCAGTGTTAAATACTTATAAAAGCCATGGGGTGGCACTTCCTGAGGCAGGCCAAAGACAATCTTTTAGCTGTACACATGCAGGGCTCCATCTCTAAAGGAAGAGTGGGTTTTCTACTGGACTCCCTTCTCTGATGTTTTTCTTGTAACTAAGAGTGTGATATGGAGTATCATATCACTAGAGGATCTAAATAGGCTATCCTTAGAACTGGACGGCTATTTAGACTGTCATCCTCTGTTCACTTTTCCAACGTGCAGATTAGTCTTTCCTCCTATTATTTCCTCCACTTTATCTTATCTCTCAGAAAACGTAAAGTTTTCTTCAAATGGTATTTATCTCCTGATTGCTGCAATTCATAAACTGCATTTCAGCTTGTGTTTTGGTGAAGTATTTGTAGAATAGCAGTAGATGCTGGCTGTGAAGAGTTTCATAAGAGAGGATTTTTTGACGAAAATCTCAGTTTGGCGTTTTCAGGATTTTTTTTCATTTGAAACAGAAAAGTTTGTGTTCCTCTGTGACACGTCATCAAGTAGATTCCTATTCACAGAACATGTGAGCCTCAACACTGATGTTTTCTCATGGCTGCCCTACACCTTTTGCAGGCCAACATGTGCCAAAGTCAATTGAAATCATCATAGCTCTGCCATCTCTGGAATGCATTAGTTACACAGGCAGTGAACGTGTGTGGGGAGGTCATATACAAAGACACAATTATGTTTTGTCATAGTTATAGACAGACTGCAGATAACGTCAAGAGAGACACAAGAAGAGAAACAAACTCCTTGGAAAGAAGAAATTCTACTTCCCTGTAGGTCCTACAGGAAAAAAAAGAAGGGAGAGATTTCAAGACTGTGAGACTTTACAGCTCTGCAGACCCTTGGGACAGATAACAGCTGTCAGCCCCAGTAAAGAGGAGGTAGAGTTTGTGGCTGCTTGTGACAAAATCTCATGGTTTTGACGTGGAAAGGAATAGGGAAGGCTGAAGCTGGAATGGTGGTATGTGACTGGGAATGAGAGCCAGACAAGCCTTGGCCTCTCAGTATCAATGCGCCTGGATGTTCTCAGAAGTAACCAGCCGCACTTATGCTTAAACACCGTGACTCAGGCAAAGCAATAATTGTCCTGAAAGAAGAGCCTGTGTTGTTATTTGTGTCATGGGTGTTAGAAAGCTTCAGTTTCAGAAAACTAACCACTCATCTTCAATTGCCGCTTTTGAGTACAAGACTTGCTTTAGATGTTCCTCTGAATGCCTCCAGTGCTGTATGTAACTATCAAAACTAGGACATTTATACAGAAGATGAGACTTACCATTCTATTAAATGGGAAATATTACTTTGACCATCAGTAACAGGAACAGGTTTTTGATTTGAAAGCCAGGAAAAATGCAATGTTAATGATATGTGTGGGGAGGAACTGTTGTGAAATGGATTTTTTTTATATCAGTACATGAAGGAGTCTGGAAGAATATGCAGAATTCTATATTAGCATGTGGCTTTATAGTTCTTTTGATTATCCTTTTCTTTTCTTTTTTCTTTTCTTTTCTTTTCTTTTCTTTTCTTTTCTTTTCTTTCTTTTCTTTTCTTTTCTTTTCTTTTCTTTTCTTTTCTTTTCTTTTCTTTTCTTTTCTTTTCTTTTCTTTTCTTTTCTTTTCTTTTCTTTTCTTTTCTTTTTCTTGTCTTTTTTTTTCTTTACTTTCCTTTTTTTTTTTTGTTTTCTTTTTTTTTTGATTACTTAGTGCGACCAACCAAATCTATTGAGAAAATACCTGTCTTATGCCAGCTTTTGATTCTTTCTTTCCCAGTGTAAACTGGCACACATTGCAATGAAAAAGAAACACTTCAGGCTATAGACAACATGTCAAAATAGGGTATATTCTTTTAATGCTGACTGGGTAATGAAAGCCTTCAAAGAGTGGGCAAATCAGTTTAATTTGAGATAAAAGTTTCTCTGTGCTCACAACGTAAACAGACCCTAATGCAAACAAGAATTCATTCCAATTGGGAATGGATTGAGTTTGCTAGAATAGGTTATAAAGTAGATAAGTAGATTCACATAAGTTTAAATCCCAAGAAGTTCTTGATTCTGTTGTATCTATAGACAATGAGGAGGAAGTAATTATCTTGGAGTTATTACAAAGGTAGTATCAAGATAAAAGGTAGTGGAACAATTGTAGAAATTAACTGCAGTAAATCATAAGCTTGCAATAGATTGCTTCCAAGATTTCTGAAGGAAATGCATAGGTGAGCATCTAAGTGACTTCTGAATCTGTAATTTGTTTTTAAATGCTATGTCTGACCTGGAGGATAGCCAACTATTAGGAAGAAAAATTATGTCAGGAATTACTGAGTAGCAGTCAAGCCCCAAGGAAGTAATTGAGAAAAAGTCAATGATGAAGTCAACATCCCAAAACATCGTGATGAACGTATCAGGAGGATATGACTGCTGCCCGCTTTAAGGAGACAAGTATACAAATCTGCTGTGAAAATAGTCCTGTCTGACTTCATTCTCACTGCCAGCATGACTTAAAATGAATGTACCTTTACAGTCTTACTAGCAAACATTTTTCTTACTGATAACATATTTCTTCAAGCTGTTCATATATTGTAATAAAAAGCTTGATTAAAGGAACAAAATTGCATGTGTATTCTTAAAAAAGGAAAAAGATTGTAAATAATTTGACTTAATTATTCGTTACAACAAGCACTTCCCTGTTTTTCTCAGACCATATTCTGAAAATGGAAGTTGTATTGTGCCATTAGGTCTTTCCTGTTCTTTTAGGAACAGAGTTTTCAGAACAGGAGTTATTTGGGACTTTGAAGAAACTAGTTCTTGTAAGAAGTAGATATAATTTCTACTTTGACATAGAAGTAATTAAGTAGTGGGCAGTGTTATGCATTGGGGACTGCAAAATAAGTCATCAAATTACTGCTGTCAAACAATTACCATGAAAAGAGAAGCTTAAAAGTTTTGTACATTAGAATAAAAAATTATTAAGAAAGATACAAAAATCCTGCTTGGATCTATTCAGTAATTATTTTGGACCTTGCCTTTGTGAACAGTTTTTGTAGTTTTTAAAACTGATAAAGGTGAGGAAAAAATGCCTGTGATGGGTAGATAATTAAAATGCTGCATGTACATTAAGATTAACATGCTAAAGCTTTGAAATGGAAAAGTAGAGATATGATGAGGGTATTTAATAATAAATATTCTAGTTTCTGTGATTTTTTTTTTTCCCACTAGACAAACAAAAAACCATGTGATGGGCAAAGAAATTTGAATTACTAAATATTTTAAAATTAATAATCCATTAATCAAACAGTACTGAAGTAAGAGTTTTTTCCAGAAACTATAGTAGTATTATATCCAAGCAATTTTTAAAAATATCAATGAAGAACAAAACAAGATTAAAAAAATTAAAAAAAAAGTTCATGCTATGAATATTATAAAAAAATCTTTTGCATTACATCATGTTAAGCAGTTGCTTCCCTGTGTTTCAGAGATTTTTCTTTTCCTCTGGGGCTTTAACTGCTCTAATTTATATTTACACTACTTTACATTGCTCAAAAGGAAGAGTACCAGACACTGGGAACTATCAATTTAATTGTTGCTCCATTGGGTACTGCATCACTAACCAACTCGGTTTACATGGCTGTTTGACCAGCACATGCTACTCTTCGTAGTCTTGCTTAAAAACAGTTCAGATGTTACTTTACAGTGTGGGCAGACAGAAACCTTCAGATACTTACATCACAACCTGGTTATAATCATGCAGTATGTTACAGCAATACACCATCTTGATATTAGATTGTAAAACAACCAAATTTGAGGTTATAACTTCTTTTTAATATTGCTTGACTTTATTTTAAAGCAGCTTGTTATAAGTATTTGAGGTTTTCTGTTTCATTTGAATATATTTCAGGTGAGAGTTGGGGAAAAGAGATTATGGTTGGATTCCACAGCTATTGGACTCAGTTCATTGCTCATTCGGTTTAGGGTAACAGTGCTGAATATTTGGTGCATCTAAAGATAATGGCTTTATTTTACTGTTACCTTTTATAAAGCAATGAAACTATTGCTTAATTTTCAGTTGAGAAACACTGTTTTTTAGCTGGAAAATGGAGTTTTACTAGAAGTTAGGAGATGTATCATATAGAACTATCCATCTTCATCACTTTAGATGTACTGTATGATAAATCTGTATCATGTCCATGGCTGCTGGAATTTATACTTACATATATAATCAAGGTCACAGTTTTATTTTATTCACATGCTAACATGGTATTATTGATATATGGAAGGACACTAAATAAGTGCCTATAATATATCAAGAGCTTACATTTCAGCTTTAATTATATCCATCCTAACTGTGTGGTGTTTCTGTTGGTACTAGTAATATTTCGTATGTTTTCTTGGCACATGAGAAAAACACTGTGCCATCACAGTGGAGAGGAGGACATGCAGGTAACTGATGTATTTTTAAAATATTCTGCTTTTTATTGAAAGATATATCATTATTGTTGTCTTCAAGTACTTTTGTTCTGGGCATGTCCTTGGATCAGCACAGAGGTAGAAAGGGAGAACAAAGAGATACTGAAAGCCGACACAGCTAGAAATTCCTAAACCTCTTCAAATCTGGTGTGAGACATGCAAAGTCAGTTCGGAGTATATCATGGATATGCTTTCCTCAGCAGCTGTCAAAATAGAACATGTTCTGCTGTAACATTTTATTGAAGGCAATATGATCATATCTCTGACTTGAAATTTTGAATAATTCTGAAATTTAGGTAATGGCTTTGGGCCCTCAACAAGTTACCAGTACATTCTGTTTCATACAGGCTATGCAACTAACAAAAAGCTTTATAATTTACTGTTTGTTCAGTCTTTCTGGATCAAACAGAAAACTGCAGAAAGTAGTCCTGTAATATATACATAATAGTGTGTTCTTTCTGTTGATTTAAATTAAGGCAACTACATTTTAAACTCACTGGGAGGATTTAGATTACGAATGCTCACTGAAATTTACAGTAAGCAGATAGAGCGTAACCTCACGTTCTTTTGAAACTTCTGATCTATGATTCTGTGTTTACACATGCAGAAATAACCTGTTACTCTTCTCATAATACAAGCTGATGTCCATTTAAAAGGAGTTTAGTGCATATTTTTGCATATATTTTAATGTAATTTTGAAATCTGAGTTCAAAATAACATTTCAGTGATTTGTAGTTGTTACATAGATACCCTAGGATAAAGCATACCAAAAATATTTGAAGAACAGTTGCTAATTTTGAAATGTTCCACAAACTGAAAAATAATCAATGTTTCTGCTTTTTTTTCATTATCTCCTGTGCTTGGATTCTTACTTTGTTATACAAGCAATCCAATATTTAAGAATATTTATGAGCAGGCTTCACTCAGAGTACAATAGGACCATTTTCTGCAGCTGTCAGGAAAATAATTTAGACCTATGTATGAACTATGTATCTTCCTCTTTCTTCTGTAGTTTAAGTCCAGTTAATAATTACCAGTACAGCCTTCAAAGGTAACAACAGAGATGCTGCTTGCTAATTCTTATTCTGTGTTATTTGTAGAGTGCTGAAAACATTAACTCCTTTCCTAACACTATATAGTTAGGGGTGATGGTAGATTCTTCCTGTGAATCTGCTACCAGTAGCATTTTTACTTTGAAATGCAAATACTGAGCTCTCTTGAGGTGGTAAGTACATGACCTCTGATATAACTCATTATTACCCTTGCAGCTTGTTCCACAAATGTTTTGCCTGAGAAAGGAATCAAGCTCAGTTATTGATAATACTCTTTTTGCATCACATATTAGTGAACTTCTTTTATTTATGGTGGCAATCACTAGATGGCACTGCTCTATGGTCTTTTTAAGATGTTACATTTTCCTTTTCTTAAAATAATCATTCTTTTCTCTGATACATGGCGTAAATATTTATTACTGGTTTTGTGGTATTATTTATCTGGGGTTTGGGGCAAATGGCAAAAAAAAAATTATTAAATTAATTTTTCAGGAAGATTAAATCCATGAACATGATGTTTTGGTTAACTGTTTGGCATAAGGAGAATCATGCTGTTTGATAGTGTGTGTTTCAGGACTAGTAAATAGAAAATGTCAGAAAAAAAAGCCCCAATAAGAACACTCTTCAATTTCTGTGTTGTTGGTATCTGCTCCAGCTGTAAATCAGCATGTTAAATGTATCTTTTACTTCTTGGCCGGAAAGTGTTCGTGTAATCCTGAACTTGCTAGCTGGCAAGTCTAGTTTTTCTAATCTTCAGTTGCTCAGTTGTCAATGCAGTCAATGCAGTCTTTAGCCAAGTGCGTAAGGAACAAGAAGGTAGGAGACAACTTAATCCCTTCTGTCACTGGGATGCAAACCCGATGTATGGCTGATGCTATTATTTCAACACACTCCTGTGAATAGACTAAGAAGTCTACCCCCAGGTCAAAAATGTACTTAGGACATCAGCACTGCAACAACACTGTTACTAGATAGCAACTACAAAATTAAAGGGCCTAGAAGACCTGAAACGATCAGCAGCAGCAGCCTCTGCCAAGAAAAGGAAAGCAGGAGCTGTTGTTTGTGTGTGACATTTTCTCAAAGTTTAGAATACCATCACTGAGTCTATTACTTAAGCGGAATATAATGTGGTAACAAGTTTTGTGGGACTTGTGTTGAGGATAGTGCCTTAAAAGTCTCTATACATTGGTCTGTTTTACTCCTGGATTTTGTTTTGCTGTTATGGCACTCTGGCACACTGGGGCTCCAGGCATGTGTGGTTCCTTACTTATTTGAGGACCAGTGTAAAAAAGTACGCGTGTCTAATGGCTGCATATAAATGAAACTTCTTTTGATCTCCAGTAAAGCTGTCTCAGGAGTGTTTTCATTCTTCTGCCTAGAAGAACTGCAAGGCATTTTTTTAACCAGAAGTTAACTGAGATTCTCTTAATATCAAACTCACTGTGGGATTCTTTCAAGAGTAGGTGCCAATACTGTCAGTAATGACAGCCAGTAGGCATTCTCTGTTGTCTAATTTTGGATGATTAAAGAGTCAGACGGTAATTTTTGAGCTTGTCATTTGCAAAGGATTCTACCCTTTGGAATTATGATGGTAGTTGGACCTGTGCATGTGATTTTGGGGTCTATTTCCAGAGAAAGGATTTACCAGTCAAGTTTTTGATGAAAATTAAATTTACACTCCCATGTGTTCATACTGCGTAGCATAATATTGTGAAGCTTTAAATGAAGGGCTTTTTACAGCTTGGTAATTTTAAGTGCTTAAAATGTTGTGGCTATTCTTTCAAAAATGCATTCACAAAAAGACAACAATAGTTAGCCTGTGACTTTCAGAAAATATTTTTCAAAGACAAAACTGTAGATAGTTTGGCAGCAAATGTTGAAGTTATTGCATGAATTGCTTTTCAAAGATTGGCTTTTTAAACAAAAAATACATGAAATTGTTTTTCTTAAATTACTCCCAAAAATGAAGATATAAATTTAATTATGCATTTACTTAATCTGGTTACTCTTGTGAAATTATAATTTTAAATAATCTGCACATTTGTTTTTTTGTGATGATTATTTGCCTTAGAGAACACTAGATGAAAATAAGTTTTGCTAAAGTTATCCATTAATAATTTTGGAACCTCATGAAGGGTTGCCAAAGAAATACATAACATCTAGTTTATTTCATAATCCATCTTTTTTGATGTGACGTTTCTGGAGTCCTGTGTTTGGTGTTGGCGTGGTAATACTCTGCTCAAGAGAATGTCAGTTGATATATGATTTTAATAAGCATTTTTGGATTCAAGTAGAATGCAGGATGAAGTAGTACTGATGCTAGCTTTGAATTGGAAGAATCTAGGCTGAAGAATTATTTTCCCATTGATGATGAGACTGTTGCTGATATCTCCGTGCTGCAACCAAATGTTTGATAAAGCATATCAGTAGAGGAATACTTACTGACTTTTATCACCTGCTGGTTTTTATAACAATAGGCTTGTGTCTGATTTCCATGTCAGCTGTTTTGTTTTAAAGAATTACATTTGTGGACTTTGCCAGTCTTGTAGCAGGGAACTCATCTCTTCACCAGCACCTGAGTAAGCAGTCCTGTTTCTGCGTATATCTCACCAGTGGCTGGAATCTGAACCTCATTCTGTATTAATTTCTGAGTACAGTTCACTGTCTTGGTGAATATCTTAAGAGAAACTGAACAAAGTGTGACTGAATTATACAAAAAATGTCACATAGACTGCACTGAAACAACAAAAATGTCTTAAAATGGGTCAGTTTCTTATACTGCTAGGAAAGCAACTTTAGTAATACAGGATAGCATTGCTACGCCTAAGGCTGTTCTGTCTCTACTTGACTCGAGTCAAACTAAAATCTTCTTCCCTTACTCCCCTCACTGCCTTGCTTTCAGTTATAGCTATAAAAAACTAGACACATATTTTATACTCTGCTTGGCAGGAGAATGAGGCTGCCACATTTCTGCCTTCTTCTTCATGATAAGGACACTCTTTTAGTAAAAATCAGGGGAAAAAAGCCCTCCACCATAATAGCATAAAAAACTTTATTTTGAAAATGACCTCTTGATTGTTCTTTGACGAAGTAGTAATCAATTACTTAGAAAACATTCAATAGTGTTCTATTTACAATGTCTTAGAAGATTGTGGAAATTTCAGACATTTCCTAATTTTTATTTCAAAATTACTCAAAATTGGCCACTGTGCTTCGTAACTTGTATTAGGATTTAAAAATGAAAAACAGAAAGTAGCCTATTTCACTTCTGAACATATGCACAGTTATGAAACCATTAGTTTGAAGTGCAAGTAGCAAACAATAATTTCTGTTGTGAGATTAGAATGTATTTATCTATAAAATACTGGTTTTCTTTGACTATTTAATATATATATTTATATAAACAGCTCCTTTATAGATGTTGTGGGCAGACAGGGAGCTTCAAACAAGATTTATCAGAGAGATCCGGCCTTTGAGTCATGAGGCTCAGAAAGGACCCCTTTCCTTTCTTAACACCTTCCCAGAGAGGTGTCTAAGTGCATCTGGATCCAAACCTAGTCATAGACTTGGTCAATGGTTTATGTCTAAAGGATTATATATGTGTAACTGAGCCTTTATATGACTTAGTTATTTGTAAGATTAAGGAAGGCAACCCAAATATATTTACAAGGATAAAATAAATAATTAATTTAGATAGATGATGATCATGTTAATGATTAGACTAAAAGAATTCAGATTTTTTAACTGCAGAAGATAGGTAGTCATAGCTAGTAGTATAGTGTAATATTTTGGAAACAATATTGAAGCAGTGATATTAAAACTAGCAAAATAATTGAGTACAGATTGATGTTACTCACCCATACCTATGACTATGGGCAAATTTTTTTCACTCAGCCTTGCAGAATAACCTTCAGGGGTGTCCTGACTCAAGGAAGGAATCTCCTCACACACACTCCAAAAAGGGAATGTGTGTTAGATAACCCTGCTGTTAAAAAGTAGGATGGGGCTTCTACAGTATAAAGTGATTGACTGTCAGTCATGTCTCCAGGCCAGCTGTGTCAGCTCAGCAGCTTTATGTAAGCTATAACTGCTATCACTTGTTGGTTCTCTTGTCAGAAACTTTACCACACCTTCACTGGTGCCACTTTCCTTTAAGAAAGACATTGTTCTTCCCATCCTCAAAATATTAGGTTTTGAGATTTAGTGTGGTCTCAGCATTTTTCAATACCTAAAGCAGAGTGACTCTCCTTCCTGTCTTCACCACTGATAATTTTTGCAAAATAGGGTAAAGTGTGAACTGTTTTACGTTTTACTCCTACTGAGGCTGAGCATTCTGCTACACTGCACCCCATGACTACTGTTGATTTAAAAATACTTTACAGTTTTGTATGTACAGTGATTACAGCTAGATAACTTTACAAATGCACTTATCAAATCTTATAAGTTACCATGGGCAGTTACTGCTTTATAGAATGTTACATATTAAGAAGCTGTAGAAAACACTCCAGCTTTGTTTTAAATGCTAAATACACATGCTTCTAATGGTGAACCATATGAAATAGAATATAGCTTTGTACACTGCAAGAACACTTGAAGAAGTCTTAGAGATATCTGATGAGCTTTCCAGTAAGTTGTACTGAGTATGTTGCACAATAACCTAGAATTTCAAACATGATTAATTTATGCTTACAATATCTCATGAATTAGTCCATCTAATGAAGCTGTACTTTATATAAGTCTCAGGGACTTAACTGCATTGTCTCAAATGAGTAGTCTAAATTGTACTGAATAAATATATTGGTTTTGTGTTGTTCAACATGGTTAGTTTTCTGTTGTAGAAATAATTTAGTGAACTTACCTCTACAGATGCTTTGTCAATGCTGAATCTTTGACAATAAAATCAGTAGGATCAGTAAAAGTCTGGACAGTAAATTTGAGAGGAGGAGTATTTACAGTAACCATTTATGAAAAGGCCTGTGCTACAGGATTGCTTTTTCTGAGCATTTTTTAAATAGTAAGAGGTAACAGTACAGTTATTTCCCAGGTTCCAACATGCTGGTCTCAAAGATCTCAGAAATCAGGTTAAAATCAGACCAAAGATGTCTCTCTACAGATGTTTTATAAAAAGGAGATTTCTTTCAAAGCAACAGCCAGATTTCACCATATTATCCATCGGTGGATCTTCTCTGAATTAACATGTGTAAAATAGATGTGGAATAATGGGTAATAAGGAAAACAAGTAAAGAGGGCTCTAAGTAGGATAGTATTTTTTTTCTTTTTTAAATTACAATAAGACCACACTATCTTAGTTACAAGTGAATAATCTCTCCCTTCCTTAAGCACTACTTGAATATAGTAGAACAAAATTTTAGAGTTTTTAACAAGCACATGTATACATATTCATAGAGAACATTCTCTTGTTTTTGTTAAGAAATTTAAGATTTCTTGGAAAAGTTTGGTTTTTATTTTAGGAACCTGAAAATTTTTTTACTGCTGTTATACCAAGTTCTTTGTAGTTTCTGTCACTAAGAAAGAAAAATGGATATTCCTTAAATGGAAATAAAAAGTTTTATTGAACAGTAGTTATAATAATGGTTATCTTTTAGTTATTTGCCTTTTAGCAATTAATGTCACAATGATATATTGGACTGGAAAACATTTTTGCAGATTTTCTAAATAAGCACAATAAAAAGAATTCCACAAACCACTCCTAGCTGAAAGATACCTTTTCTAATGGTTACTGAAGGAAGTCCTCAGAAACAGGAAGACTAATACATTAGATTGATAGGTAAATACATAAATAGAAATGTAAATAAATAGTACTGAAATTTCCAAGTAGTGTTGAATTAATTGTCTTCTCCTCTCCTCCCCTCTCCTCAAAAAGTTTTAAGGACTTTGTAAGTAATGCTGCCATAGTTTTATTTTACTACAGTTAAACAGGCTATGTATTAAAATCCCACTGTAATTCAGTTGGACTTTTGCAGCCATTCAAGTATTACAAACTATTGTATTAAAATTATCATTTAAACCAGTTCAAGATTTACTCAATTGCTTAATAGCATTCTTGCTTTGATTTAACATCAGAGCTTGTTCATATTGTTACTGGAAAAACCATGAAGCATTTAACTTAAGAAAATGTGCAATCATTAATAAAAGATATTGCACATGATTTTCAGCTCTTTTCCAAACTTTATGTCTGTGATGAACTTTGGGTTTGTCTTTTGTTTCCATTTGAGCTATGTTTTTGCTTTGAGATACTTCTTTTCATCCTCATGTTACCCTAATTATATAATGATTACAGACTTTTTGGGGGTATGTTTTCATATAGCAGTGCTATTCTTTTTCAGGAGGAATGTAGGTATTGATACAAGAAGCAAGACTAATACAAAATAAAATTTTAAAAATGGCTCTTATTACTAGTAAACTTAAAAAAGTTTGTCTGCTCAGCCTCTTGTTTCACAGCATTTTTTTCCAATGTGTTGTTTGAACTTCTTCACATTTTTATTTTTCAATACAGTTACTGAGCAGGAGACTCTGTAACGTTTTCTTACCACAAAATGCTGATTTTGAAAGGCATGTCTTTCCTTTCAGTAGATCTCTGCAAGAGGGACTGGTTTGAAAACTGTCATGCCAGTAAGATTATACTCTTTCTTCAGGGCAGTTTTCAATTCAGTAAGAAGCATGCCATCTGGTGAAAGTGACTGAGTCACTCTTACTTCTGCCCAAGGGAGCAAAATGTGTTTCAGGTTAAAACAAACAACAAAAAAATGGTGTAGGCCTGGAATCTACACATTCCTAGTGGGAAAAAATTTATCTTTGTTTAGAACTTTGCTGTAAGTGATGATGTTGTGATTTCTATGAGGCAAAAAAACCCCACCAAAACAACCTGGCTTAAAAATGAAAAACTTTGTATGGTATTGTCGCGCTGCTGCTGACCACTTAACTGGCCCGGCGTGGCCAGGCAGGACGATGTCCAGTGCAAGGGTCACCGAAAGTGCCTTTGCAGTATCTTGCCCCAGGCACCTCTGCCTCAGAAGGAGGCTGTTGCCTAGCAACCCACTGAACTCGTCGTGGTGTAGATGTCCCGACACACTGGGTAGGCGAAGCTGTAGCCGATGTTAAAGAGCGAGGGGAGACCTCCTGCGCTGGCAAATTCAAATGTCCTTTATTACCCAGCCGCGCAGAGAGACGTGAGGTCAAGTGACACTCAAGGGGACCAGGCACAGAAGGCACAGAACAAGGGGTGACACAAGGTTTTAAGGAGGGGAGGAGTTGAAGGGAGTTGGGAGGAGACAATTCCCTGGGCCAATGGGGACAAATTACATAATATGAATAAACCAATACACACTGACCCAGGGCGGTCTCAGGGGCGGGTTCGAGGAACGCAACCAATGAGGGAATGAATACAGTGGAAAGTTCTAGGGATAGGGTGGTACAAGGGAGGAGTAAGGGGAAGGGTTTAGGGACTGACAAAACAGATTGACAAATAAACAGAGAAACTTCAGGAATAAAGGGAGGAGAGCCCGGGGATTGACGTCTCCGGGGGAGTGGCCAGCCCTCAGACTCCTTCTACTGAGTCTAAGCTCCCAGGGGGATCAGCCCAACCAACCTCTGTGTTAAGCCACATGCTGAACTCCCTGGGGTCAGCATTAGGAGCCGGGGCAAGTGGCCACTCTGGCCACTCCAGCGGTGCCAGATGGAGAAAGGGCAGCTGCCACGGGAGCTGCCCGGTGCACCGCCACATGGTATTATGAACATTTGATCTATGTTAATTTGCTCTGTCAGGGCAATGTAAGACCTAACTGACAAAACCAAATAGTATATACAAAATCTGTATTTTACAGTTAATAGTAGATTTGAAATCACTTTCTTGTGTTGCATCCAAGGAGTCTATGTAAGAATCATATATAAATGTATTTCCTTGACACATTATGTACCACTGCCTTTTATTTTCTATTTGAACAAAATTTCTCAGAAAAATAAGTTATTTGCCCCAAATACAGATTGAGCTGCGTTCAGCTGATAGTTTTGACTTTGTGTCCAAAACAGCCACAGCATTTTGCTTAAGTACTATTCAAATAAAACACTGTCTTTTGCCTTCAAAAAGAGTCTTCAAAATTATATTTGTTTCATTTGAAGTATATTTTAATAAAACCATCAAGAAACAAATATAAATTTGCTCCAAGATTTTTACAAATGGACAACATCAATGATAGGTTTAGTCACAAAAGTCATTCAAGGCTGTTCCAAAACTGATCACTGTTTTCTCTTAGAAATGAAAGGAACTGAAAAAAAAAAAGGCAGTTTCAGCATAATATGTGGGTGAACGGATAAGTCTTCATCTCCTCCTTGCCATTAAGGCAGCATCTCTGTGATGCTGTTGGATTACTTAAATGTCTTAAGGGATGCTGAGTAATAGTGTTATCATTAGATTCTGGATACTGAGAAAAAGGTGTGGCTGCCGGGTAAGTGCAGTATAATCAATAATGGATGTAGTTGAATTCATGAAAAGCCAAGTAAATATGGACATATTTTGACAAATCAGGCTCTTCAGGTTGACAGTCAAGGATTATCAGTGACACTGTGTGTTGATCACTATTCTCAAGCTCTTACTTTGCATGACAGATCCAACAGGCTCTTATCAGCATGACAGATATTTGAAGGTAAATTGCGGTGGGATTTTTTCACATGGTATAGCCTGGACAGTATTCTTAATACAAAAGCTTACTCCCAGCAGTCTTTCTCTCAAAGTTACCTTCTTTGCTTCTGTTTACATATAATCTACTGTTTCCAGCTTCTGTTTCATAGGTATGTTAAGTAGCAGCCACAAAGACTTCCAGTATTTGAGTGCAGAGGTTTCTAAGTCACAAATAATGAGTCTGAGTTATATAGAAGGCAGATAAATACTTAGTTTATAGGTATTTGGATCTTGAAGACTTGTCATAAACTATCCTAAGAAGAAACTAAATAATCCCATTGTCACATCAGAGATGGACACCAGGACTTTTCAATATTGGATGTTTAGCTAAGAACAGCATGTTACTTTGACATGTCCCTGTAGAAGAGACATAGAATCTTTTACTGGGGAAAAAAACTCTTAAGATCATCTAGTCCAACCATTAACTGAGCACTACCAAGTTCACCACTAAACCATATCCCGAAGTGCCACATCTACTTGGCTTTTAAATACCTCCAGGAATGATGACTCAACCACTTCCATGAGCAGCCTGGTCCACAAAACCCTTTCAGTGAAGAAATTTTTCCTAATATGCCATTTAAACCTTGCCTGGAGCATCTTGAGGCCATTTCCTCCAAAACAGTTATTTGACCAGTAATTACCCTTTTATTGAGAAAGAGGGCCAAAAATATTTTCCTTCTTTTAAGTTTAAATTTTTAAGGTATTATTCATTTTTTGACTGTGATTCCTGAAATATCTGACCTGTCACTCCATATGGTACCTACCTCTTTGTCCTTGTTCCTTTATTTGTGTAATGTGTAGTAGGATCCCTTATTCCAAAGACCAGAAAGGAAACTAAGATTTTAACACATCTCCTCTTGTAAGAGAATTTTCCTGAGACATTTAGTACCAATCCCACATCTCAAAGTCTTTACATAGCTGTCAAATATACACAGATTTTTAGTAAGCATCCATTTCCTTAGAGTTAACATGCTACTTCCAGCAACTAAATAGTTCGTTCTCCAAAATAGAAGAAATTACAGGAGAAAGTTTAAAACTAACAGATAAATGCACTCTGATCACATTGACCTTGGGTGAATTGACCCAGTGCTAAGTAAATATTCTAATTCACTTCTCCTGTAAATAGTCCTCAGGGCTTAGTTTTCTGATCAACCCAAGCTGGATTGATCTGAATGAAAAAGTTAAATGTTTTTGTTTAAATTGATTTGGTTTGTAAGTAGGCCAAGTGTTTCGTCTTGTTGATCATGAGGCTGTGTGAGCATTATTGTCAGTGCAAATGAGGTGTCATATTAGTCATGTAACTTTACAGAGCTGGATTGACGTAAACTAAACTGGGACGGATGATATTGGAGTCATGAAAGGAGTGGGCAAGGACTTGGCATTCAGAACTGATATTTGTTAATGGTGTCCTGTGTGTCTAGAGCTACATATTTTTCCTTTGGAAAACTTTAGTGATGTTTGTTTTCTTGTTGGTTTTTGGTTTGTTTTGGTTTTTCTGTTCCATTTTCTGTTTTTACTTCCCAGAATTCAAGTGATATTGACAATATTCCTGTGCTGCATCACCCAGTACAGATAGCAAATCTTGACTGGACTTGGTAGATATAAAAAAAATAGACAGAAACCCATCAAAACCAAAGCAGCAAAACCCCAGTAACCAAAAAATATTGTAAGTACTTGTCAGCACTTAGAACTTCAATAGCTGCAAGTCAAAATTGTTAAATACAGGTAATCAACTATAGTTTAGAATATATTTAATTCTTTTTAATCATCTGTGATGGAGCAGTCAGCCTTGGAAAGCCTAATATATTTAGTGGACAATATCAAAGTTGAAAAAGTGGAAAGGAAGATAAACTGGTGGGTAGAAGGAGCCTTTGAAGAGAAGAGGATGAAAGGTCTGACCATAAATTTTGCTTAGATTTGTGGCAGATGAGGCAACTGGATTTTACCAAGATAATACTAAGATTTATTTGCACAATTAAAGATGAACGAATCATCATAAAACTATGCCCTCGAGCTTCTTTTACAGGGGAAGTAAATGAGAATGGTGTGATTATTCCACTCTGTGCAAGGTGGAAGTCATTGGCAGAGAGTTAATGGTGAGTGTACATTATCTGCTCAGAGAGGAGACAATCTGAGATTCTTAAAATTGGATGAACTGTAAATACACTTGTAACTGGCTGCAAGACACATTATTTCCAACAACATCATACCGTTTCACAGATATTAGGTGACCTTTTATTTCTGAAAAGTGTTGAAGCTTGTATCTTAAACTCTTCAGTTTTCACAAATTCTGAAATTAAGTTTCTTTTGCACTTTACTGTGCATGCAAGTGTTCAATGTTTCTGCTGAGGATTTCTACTGCATTGTTTAATTAGAAACCCAAAATCCATGATGAATGAACATAACATGAATGTCTTCTCTAGATGACCCATAAAAAAAAAAAAAAAGAAAAAAAAGGCCGAAAAGCAGGGGGAACCTGACTTAGCAAATAAAGAAATTAGAAAATAATTTATAAGTGTTTAAAAACCAGATGTGTGAGACTTTGACTTGAGAGTTCAAATAAGTTGCCATCTTCACCAATGTTTGTTATTGTCCATATACACAGACTAAGGAAATAATAGATAGAGGAGATACACTGTGCTGGCTTCTGAAATAAGCATATACATCTTTGTTGTTTGATAGAGGAAAATAGACAGACGTTCATTTTTGCAGTTAAAGTCTCTTAGGTTATTTTGTAATTCATATTGGGAAAATGAAGCTGAAGACCAGATTCTAAAATATGATAGGCAGTAAGGTGTATGCAGTGGAAGTGGAAGGCATGGGTGTTTTTAAGACTTCTAGGAAAAATGTTTCAGGGCTTTTTTCCTTAAGGAAAAGACATCAAAACAAAGGTTTAAATCCTGGCTTGCATAGAGATTTGGAAAGTGAGATCTGCTACCGCTTCTTCCTATACATGAGTTTCTTTGTAATGAGTTAAAGAGAGTACTTTAGGAAACATAATGCTCACTCTTTGCTTTTGGATTCAGCTGTAAAATCCAGTAATGTTCCAAAACTTTATTTTCTGTTATAAGATTTTAAATTTAGAGATTTGGTTTCCTTCCATTTAAGCCCATTTTTCCTCAACTTGTTATTTTCCAGGGGACATAAAATTTTCTGGTTTTACTTCTCAGAATTCAAGTGACATTGACAATATGCCTGTACTGCATCACCCAGTGCAGATAGCAAATCTTGACTGGACCTGGTAGATATGAAAAAAAATGGACAAAATCCCATTGAAACCAAAAACAACAAAACCAATGACAAAATGAACCAATAACAGTTGATCTGAAATGTTTTGAGTTGTCATTGGTTTCTATTTCATCTTCCTGTTTTCATGTGTCATTAAAATATATATTAATATAAACAGATTTTGAAAGGAGAAGTAATCTGGAAGTAGAATAATTCTGACATTGTCAGAACATGTTTTCTTTTTGTCTCCAAAGTGAACCTCCCAACTGAAAGCTGGATTCCAACAAATGTATCTTCTGATGGAATGTAGTTGTAGCTCAGTAGTTTTTTTCTAGTTTGCTTTATTTTCTGCTTCAAGTCTGTCATATTTGATGTCATGGGTGTGGAAAAATGTCCAGAACATTTGAAAACAAGAGCAATACAATAGAGTAGAGTGTGGGGGAATTTGTGGAAAAATGATGTCACAGTAAATGGGGGAAAATGAAAAGTTCCCTGAGATTCAACATGCAACAAAAATCAATTGTCATGTACATCATTGCCTACTGCATAAATGAGACTTCCGTGATCAGTTAAACTGAAGGCTCAGTGTTTGTGTACAGTATTTTTCAATAGGAGATTTTGGAGTGCCTTAGCAGTGTATAATGGTAATGATACCAGTCAGGAAAGTGGCTTTGTGAGCACTTTTTCTTTATACAGTACTTATTTTAGTTGAATTTGGTTTTGTTTTTGCTTGGTTTTTTTTTTGTCAAGGAACATCTTTATGTATATATTGTTCCTTAAAGAATGCTGGTATTCTTCCTTTTTGATTAAGATTTTTAGACTTCTGTAACATAGTGTTCCTTTGGTAGAGCGAAAATAAAATTTCTAATTTGAAACATTTTCTTTAGTTAGTTGTCAGCTGTCTGTGTGAGCAGGTTTGGGCCTCAGGTTCTAAAAGAATAAGAATAAGAATTCTAAAAGAATAAGAATAGCTCCTTTGAATTCTTTGAAATTTGCACAGTTAGGTAGCTCGCCTGTTTGAAGGGAGGCAATGAGATCAGTGCTGCATGTTATGACCGTAACATCCTATGAGTATTTCTGTTCTTGGGTCACTGAATCCTGTAGGAATGGTCTGAGCTGCTTAAAAGTAGGTAAAACGAATACACTGCATGACTAATTTTGCACGCAGACTGATTTTGAGGGATAAATCTGGACATGTAAATGTGCAGATCCTCTTCATGAGAAGATAAGTTACTGTTCTTCAGGTTTCTGCAGATAAACATGGCTTGTGATATGGGGAAATACACAACCTGGACAGCAGATAAGGGATGTCTTAAAATGACCATATTTCTATCATAATTAATTAATACCTCTGAACATGTTACTATTTATGGGTGGAGTATATTTTTTCAGCTTCTAGAATAAATCCTGAAATGAGTTCAGAAGGCCAAAAAGCGTTGGTATAGCCATATATGTGACAAGAAATAAGGGCTTGACTTACTGCAACAACTAAACCTATGGGGTGAAAAAGCAGGGCAAATTAAGGTAGAAGATCTGAAAACATTTTGTTCTCCTTTCTGTTTTGCATCAATTCCTTAAAATTCTGATATTAAAAAAAATCATTTAGTGGGATAAATAGAAAGACATTATTAAAGGAAATTTTGTATTTGCTACTCTACTACTCCATTATTGTCTTAAATTATTAGAGAGAGATTCACCTTTGGATGGGTGTGCACTATGCAACTCCAATTTCTGCTCAATATGTGGTTAATTCTCTCTTCGTTATTGTTGTGCTATTAGCAGTAGTTTTAGTAGAATCTTTAAATTGGCAATTTAGGGTGTTTTTAGCAGCCTCACTTTGCAGTAGTTGTTTTAATTTGTACAGCATTCATTTCTTTAGCAGGGAAATAAAGTGCTTTGTATTTTCATTTAGAAGTAGTTGCCTTAAAGGTAGCAAGAACACAAAATTGGGAAGTTGGTCATTCTTCTTTTTCTTGGTATTAGTATAAAATCAATACTCTGATAGTAGACCGTCACCTCCTCACTTTTCCTTACCCACAGTTAAAATTGTCATTTCTAGGCAGAGATTTTTCAGAAATTTACTGAAGAACATACTCCTCTACCTGACTGCACTGCTTCTGTGAAAGCTATAAGGAAAGTGACATTTTGAAATGTTATATATTCATTTTTTGAAGTGAAATTGTAGCTTATTGCTACTGATTTAGGTATACAGTTCCACAAATTCTCGTATCTAGTTCTCGCTCCAACAGAGGAATAGTTTCATGCACCTTTACCTTCTTTGTTATTACCAAATCACAGTACCTTTGTGCAGAGGTCTACTGCTTTGCTTGTTCTTAAGCAGTTACAGTGATAAAACAATTTCATGTCTTTGTTTTTTATACAGCCATTGATTCATTTCATAATTTAAAAATCTGCTTAGGTAGAGTTTACTTAGGTGCTGAACATGAGTTACTAGCCATGTCCATATACAGCCCATCCAAACCGACTTCCCTCCTTAAGTCTATGATCCAGGAGCATTTCTTTTTCAAAGGTAAGTGCATCCATAATTTTGTCCTTGTTACAATTTCTTTATTGTATATGTTTTTGATGATGGATGTATGAATGATTGGCTTCACCAAAGAATAACTTGAGTTGGAAGATGCCTGTGCCGCTGGCATAGTTTCCTGTATGCTTCAGCCTTTCCAGTTTCTCTACCATGTTCACGCTGCTCTCTAACACTCATAGACTACAAGGTACAGTAGGTTGATTTTATATCTTCTCTTTTTTATCACTCCTTTTTATGTTCCATCAGGATTACTTCTTGCCTGTTTTGTTTGTTTTTTTTTTTTTTTTAATTGCAAGTTCCTTTTCATTTAGTTACTAGGAGAACCACTATCTCCCTCTTGTCTGTAGTAATCACTTACTAGATAACAAAAACCCTTTTTGATGACAATGAAATGCTTCTTCTTTTGAAAATAAAAGGCTTGTTCTCAGATTCAGTTAGGATCAGTTGTTTCTAGTTACATCTTTTTATCATAAGTTTATGTAATTTGGTCTGTTAAAAGTATCGTCTTTCATATTGTTGTGGTTTAACTGCAGTTAGCAACTAAGCCCGACACAGCTGCTGACTCACTCCCCTGCAGTGGGATGGGGGAGAGAATCAGGAGGCTAAAAGTTGAAAGACTTGTGTTGTAAGATCAAGACAGTTACTAGGTAAAGCAAGTCATACCCACAAGCAAAGCAAAACAAAGAATTCTTTCACTGCTTCCATGAGCAGGCAGGTGTTCAGCCTTCTCTGGTAAAGCTGGGCTTTTCCATATCTAGTGTTTACTTGGGAAGAAAAATACTGAAAGTATTCCTAGCTTTTATTGAGCATGATGTCGTGTGTTATGGGCTACCTTGGGGGTCGGTTGAGGTCAGCTGTGTCTACTCCCAGCATTTGCTTTGCATCCCCAGCCCTACTTGCTTTAGGGACAGTGGAAGAAACAGAAAGGGCTTTGATGTTGTGCAGACATTAAATATTTTTCATCAATAACTACAACATGGGTGTGTTACCAGCACTGTTTTTGTCACAAATCCAAAACATGGCAGCCTGTGAACTGCTATGGAGAAAATTAACTCTATGCCAGCCCAAACCAGCACACCTATCCTGACAAGGGATAACTGATTATTCTCTGTCTAAATTTCTCCTCTTGCTTTCTCAGTCTGTAGATTTCTTTCTTTCATGGAGAGTTTTTTTCCTTTGGGTTTTGGGACTCAGCTGTTTCTGAATTTTAACTGTTTTCTACAAACTGGTTCATCAGCTTCTGTCTTGCTTGGTCAGCATTGCCTCTGGCTCACTGAGCTCACCTGCTTCAGACACTGTAGCTGAATCATTATAAAGAACATGGGAGCTTTGCTAAAATGAATGAGGTGACCAAGCAGTTAACTATTTTCTCCTCCCTCCAAGAAAATCCCATGAATAAAATTAACTTTTTGGTGCAAAGGTTTTATTTTACTAGAAGCATAAGATCTTATAACAAAACAAAATAAGGTATTAATTCCTAAAATCTGTTTCTATTTCAATGCTACCTATTCAGAGCATTGGAATATTTCTAATATTTAATAAAACAAAAAGAGACCTTCATGTGTGATTAACAACTAGATTTTAAACATATTGTATCTAAGCTTAAAGAATAAATTAACATGTGTAAGAATTTTCTAGATCATGCACTGCAAAAACCTGCTGCCTATACTTGGCCTGCTTAGAGGCACAGGCTTCATTTCTATAGCAGCTTGAAAAACTACAGAAACTTTAGTGAAACTGCGGGGGGCTTTTTCTTCCAAGATCTATGAATATCCCTGTGTGTTAATGTCGTTAGAGCTCTCAACAGAAATATGACATATCAGTATCTCACAAAATTTACTGTAGCAGTTGAAGGTCTTTGGCCTGGCCCAAAAAAGGTCAAAAGGAAGATGAACACAGAAGGAAAGAGTTGTATCCAAAGTTCTGTAGAGCAAAAAAAGAAACTTGTTGATTTTGGGATTGTCTTTCCATATCATTACAACAGATTCTAGGGAATAGAAAACTTTTATGGTCTAGGTTGAATGTTTATAATGCTTAAGTATATTAATTTCTTAGAATAGTTTCTACATATTCTGATCAAATGTTTTACTGACCATTCTAGATTATTGTACAAGCAATAACATATGGTATCAATTCTCCTTTACTTTTCTTCAGTCTCTATACTAAATATCTGTGCAGAAAAGTGACTTATGAGGGAGAAAATTTATTCTGCATTCTAGTGAGACACTATTTTAGATAATCACATAAAATCTATTCAATGCTTTCCTGTTACAGTTACTTGTTTTCTAAATCACTTTTCATATCTTATCAGATGAATTACCAGTGTCAACATCTTGTATTGCTTTTCCTGCTGTTACTGTTTCCTTCAGAGTCTTTCTGTCTTTCAGTGCCATGGTCTGCAAAGCACAGCAAGAAATGAAGGAGGTAGAAAACAGCACAGCTTAAAAAGAGCAGAGGTTTCAGCAGTCATTGCTCCTGTGTTTGGGTCATTGCTTGGCAGAGCTCAGGGATATTAGTTCACTGTCTTTAATGATTGAAACATCAAGCATCCTGCTTCCCTGAAAGTAATGCTACCAACTGAATAGTTGTGAATTCATTTGTCAAGTTTTATTAGCATGAATGAAACGACACCTGGTGTAGCCTTAGACTTGCTGCACTGCACAGCAGAGTAGTCGTCCCTGTGGCTGTAGGGTGCTTAATGTTGTCCTGTTCCATGACTGCCCAGTAATGAGTAGACTGCTGGTTAAGTACATGCAAGTCTTTCATTAAGTACTCTATCCAGCAGTTCTCTTAATTTCAGTGTTTTCTCTACAAGACTCTTCCTCCTGCTACTGCTAATTGATACATTCCAGCAGAAGCATCAGGTAGCTCTGGAAGAAAGACACCAAGTCAAAAGGCAATAATTAAAAATAAAATTATGGCTCAAAGACAAATGTTAAGGCCCGTTCATTGGCACATGATCACAGAGAACCTGTGATGTCTAAATCACATAACCTCAGATATATGAGGACACGAATTTAGATCTATCTGCATTAATGACTGGTTTACTTGAGGGAAGCAGAACTGAAAAGTTTTCAAATAATTTCAGCACAAATGGAAATCAGTAGTTTACATCAAACTGCACTGGTGTTTTATTTTTGTTCAGTTGTTCTTTCCTTTTTTTTTTTTTTTCTGTAGATTCAGGAAAAATAATGAAAACCTGCTGTTTCTAACTAAAGAAATACCATAATTAAATGAAAAAATTTCATTTTGTTCTGATCTGACAGTATATGAAAAAGAAAAAGAAAGAAAGAAAGAAGAAGACTCCTCAAAATAGATTATTTGCTTGTACAATTGGGACATCATCATTATATCTTCATGAAGGCACTTTCTAATCAATATATTGATGAATATGATGCTGGGTTTTGCTTCTCTCTCATGTTCTTTGTCACAAAATTATTTCCACTGGCTTTCTGCTATTTTTTTGAGAAAAAAACACCAGTCTCACCGGCCTCTCTCCCCCAGGGCACACGCACAGCCACCTCTACACCCAGATTTTGCATGTATTTCTCCAGTTATGATGAAAGTCTCTATCAGTTTAAATCTAAATTTATGTAGTATTCTACTACTATGCTTGTAATACCAAACTAGATAGGAACTTCCTATATTTATAGAATTCAATCCAACTCATTAAAATTTTTTTTCAATGCTGAATTGTTTTTAAAAACAAATTTTGTTAAAAATGCTTTAGAAATATATAGGTTTAGGATGCGATCTGAGTTAAACACAGTGAGTTGCAACTCTGAGTGTGAATACTAAAAAAGTGGCCAATAACATGCTTAAAAATATTAAGCATAACTGGAAACCATGAAAACCAAGATTTCCTTTCAGACTGATTCTATTCATTACTAATATATGTAGTCCAAATACTGTGAACTTTTAAGCCATTTTTAACTTCCAAAACAGACAGAGAAATTTTATTTGAAAATTTAAATAATTTATGCTTTTCAATAGACATAAAACACTGTACACACCATAGAAATTGCCTTTTTCACCTTTCAAAAAGAAAAACACCATTGGGAAATATACACAGCTAAAACTTCTGTACTTTTCTTTTGTAAATTAATTTCTCTGCCTGCTGTGCTAAAATGTGTGCCCATAAAATGTACATAGGCTGAGTCAGACTCTGACTGTACAAATTTAGTATAGATGAATACAAAATACAAATTAAAAAGTAGCAGTGTACCCTTAGTCAGAAATTTACCAGTATAGAATGTGTGTGCAAGTTGTGATGGCAAAAAATTTCAAACCTTTAATACTTTCATAATAATTAAAAATATCCTAATATGACATAGTATATTGTTTGGCCAGCAATAGGTGAATTGAAACACATTCCTTAATTTTGTGTGTGGATATTTTTGTACAAGGATAAACCTTCTCTGAAATTAACACATCAATAAAAAAAAAATGTATGTGATGTAGTAAATTTTGCTCTTCTCATTCCCTACACACAACAGGGAGAAAAATGTGGAATAGTTACTGCTTAAATAGTAAGCTCTTTGGAAAAAAAATTAGATGGGTC
Organism: Dasyornis broadbenti; assembly: GCA_013397935.1. Classification (NCBI taxonomy): domain Eukaryota; kingdom Metazoa; phylum Chordata; class Aves; order Passeriformes; family Dasyornithidae; genus Dasyornis; species Dasyornis broadbenti. The sequence continues at coordinate 167,193 of VZRN01002999.1, forward strand.
TAAGAGGGATAACTTGTGAGCTGTAACGCTGTGACCCCATCACTGCACTTTTTGGTGTGACACAATAGCCCACAGTCTGTAGACCTGCACAGTGTTTGTTTAGGTGACTTATAATAATTTTAGATAATTTTGTGATGAGAAATATTTGAACTTAGCATACATATTCTGGCTTCCATTTTTCAATGTTACACAAAAACTCAGGTGAAGCAAATAGGTAGGTTACCAATCCTCAAGGCTAATTTAAAAGCTAAACTAATCATGGCTATTTATTTAAGTATCTGAACATTATATGTTGAAAGCTGAAAAAAAGCAGTGAACATCTGGGTATGCTGGTTATGGCATGTGGTTTAACCTTTCTATAGAATATGCCGCTTTGGTACAGAAATTGTAGTCTGCTTTGCATTGTTTTGATGATTCATCTGCCTTACATTCAGTCTTTTAATGTGGGACTGGCAAAAGCTGCTTGTTTTCCTTTTCATAAGATGAAATTACCCCAATAAACAAATGGAATGAAACAAGTATGGTGTCCAACTCATGGTTAGTCCTTGTATTTTTTTGTTTGTTTGGGTTTTTGTTTGTTTTGTTTTGTTTTGTTTATTTGTTTGTTTATTCCTATGTGTGAAATTCCACTGTCTTGGAAAAAAGCATAAGCAGCAAGCTAGAATATTTTTGTTACTGGTTTGAAACTTGGTAAACATGGATAATATTCTACACACAGCTAATATCTTTCTTTAGTGTTTTTTGTATCTCACAGAAGAAACAGTACATTTCCTGACTGTTCTAATGTTGTTCTCTCTATAAATGAATTGTATTGTAAAATGTTTTAAGGACAATTTGCATGAAATAGCAACTTAAAGTCGTATTATGGAAGCAATGTCAAACCCTGCAGAGCATTTCTCTTAGATGTAATCTCACTGATAATGCTAGACACAGCACATAAAAGAGCTAACTTTTCACTCTGTTATTGAAATTATATTCCAGTGAAAGATTTCTGTAACAAGACACCATTTTTTAGTGTAATTACGTTAATCTAAACTATGTTCAGGTAAATAAAATGACCATCCTGTGTGTCAAAAGGAGGGCATACTTAACCAGCTGAAGGAATATGTTTTAGTGATTGACAGTGATCTTTAAGAAGATCTTGTATGATTTTTTTCTAATCTATTTTGCAACTTTATGCTAGGGAAATATGTTATCTTGGGATGATACAAGCATCAATAGGCATTAAAAGATTATTTCAGTAGTTTTGACTTAAAACTAGCTTGGAACTCTTTCAATTTATGCACTCACCTGCTGTGTTACAGGTCATTAGTCAGCATCATTGTATTTTGAGTTGAATATTAAATTAGAGCTAAATCAGATAAAAGTAAAATATATGGTCTATGGCACTCTTGCTATGATAATTTATCCTTTTTCTTCCATTTCCTGCAATGAAGAAGTAGTCATTCTACTGCATACATTGTACAAGATGAAAATTCTGTTTCTTGACATGTAAGGTAGACTGATCTAGTGATTTTACCTGGAACTTTGAAATGCAGAAGATGACATTTCATTCTATTACATTTTTAGCCTTATTCAAGTCCTTTGTCTGCAATTTTCACTGTTAATAGTTATCTCTTTCTCCTAATTGCGAGTACTTGGGTGTGGAAACCAAGAATATTATTGCACTTTCTTTCCTTTCATCATTAAAATAGATTTTTTCATTTTACCTTGATGGCACAATACTTCCTTAGTGTGATTTTGTGTAACATTTTGTTACATTTGGTTATTTCCATTTTCTGTAAATTTCTTTTGGTTTCCATTAGATTAAAATTATAGATAATGAAAACAATTTTTTAAAGTTAGTTTATAAGTTCAGATAATGCAAATGCCTTGAAAAATTTTAGTATTGTAGATCTATTATCCATCTGTTTTCTATGCAGGATCCAGAAAAAAAAAGTCAGGTACTGCTCAGGTGTACATGTATACAGCTCATCAAAACAAATTTTAAAGTAAGAATACTCTGTTTATTCTGTCAGATCCATATGAGTTCTTACACAGTGCAGAGTCACCATCAAGAAGGTTAAAATATTTTTGTTATTCTACATTTTTTTTGAAAATACTAGAGTAGAGAAATAAAATTCAGTAAAATTAAAATAATGCACTTTGATAATTGAGAGCTTCTAGCCTACCTCAGAGTAACAATTTTCTAAATATTTACTGTAGAAATCTTAGTCAAGTGGTCTAGGTAAAATCTAGGATGTCAGAGTGTCTTTATAAATGATACTGTATTTGTCTCATTTATACTTTGACACGAAGGCTTTGTGGGAAACTAATACATTCTGTCTCTATGCTGCATGACAGAAGGCATGTAAACACACATTGCCTGTCTGTAGTTTATATGGAAACACAGTGCCTAGCTTTTCTTAAAACACTGAATAACGTTTCTTCTACAAGTGATTCACAAAGAGGTAGAACAGAGTCCAAATTTCATGAACGTTGTATTTTTACCTGCCACTGATTCTGAGCGAATGGAGCACTCTATCCAATGCAGATGATGCACAGAATCTATATCAGAGTTTTGGCAGCTTTTTTGCTTTTCTTGAGGAATATGATCTTTAAATGAGTTCCCCATTTGAGAGAAGCTGTAATAGGTAGTTAATATCATGCTTCAGTATTTCATAAGCTCTGGATAAATTTGATCTATGTTATAGCTTGTCTTCAAGTTTAATAACTTGTCTTCAAGAGCAAAATACTGTATTTTTCAGTAATGAGTTTACTGCTAGTCTTCTAAAAAACGTGTGACAGTTCATAAACACATATGTGTTAGATAGTAGTTTCTATGGATAATGCATCTTCATGTTCCTGCCCATGGTGGGGAGGCTGGAACTAAATGATCTGTAAAGTCCCTTCCAACACAAACCGTTCTATAATTAGTGCATAGTATTTGACCTTGAAATACTTAAAATGTAATTTATTTCTATCAGAATTTTTCTTTGGACTACAATCACTACTTAGTTTTGCCTTCTGCCACCATGGGGTGTGTCTTACCTGATCCAGTTTGGATTTGAAGTGTGATTTTTTTTTTTTTTGAAGCAAACCTGATAACTGTTTCCAGTTGCCATTCTTCACTTCAGCCCAGCTGTGCAGAGCAATCTCAGGAGAGATGACCTGATTAGGACTTCTGGATAGTAAGATTTTGGGGCCAGGTGAGACCAAGACTAAGGTGTAGTTTCCTGAAATACAGGGTGTGTGGATTATTTTGCTGTATGTATCCATTGAACTACTTGTTAAAGTAGGATAGGCAACCCAAAAATAATGCACCACCCAAAAATAATGCACCACCCAAAAATAATGATTTTGAAGTTAGTGAAAGCTTATTATTGCCCTTGACACTGATGATCTCAGGTTATTAATTTTTATAACAATATTTCTTTTAAAAGATAAACTTATCAAGATACGTTCTACCAAGTATCATTGTGTTTTGATTAAATATAGATATCAAGTGTAACTGCTGTGTTGCAGTTCAGTTTTTCTGCCTTAAAATAATTGACTAATTCATCTTTAACTCTTTCAATTTCAAAATTACCTGCAAATTTACTTTTTTGTAAACTCTTTGAAAGTCATGTTTAGTAGTTTTTAGTTTTGTTTGGTTTTGGGTTTTTTTCCCTATTTTTCTTTTTTTAATTATAACATGCTGAATTTGATAGCACTGATGCAAAAAAAAAAAAGTCTTTTAGGACTCGAAATACATCAGAATTACTTTTCTTGCCATCTGCTTTATTCTGCAGTGGCATGTAGTCTTAGATCCTAAAAGATAAGAGTTAAAAGTATTTATCTTAAGGAAACAAGAAAGGTATGTACCTGAAATAACACTTCCTCTCATAGAGACTTCTTTCTCTAAGTTAGACAGATGGTCTCTGCCCACCTTCAACTGAAAGTCATGATTCATCTATGAACAGCAAAGCCCATCCTACACAGAACCTCATAAATATATAAAACAACTGTTAAAGACTACATGATTCAGCATTCTTTTAGATGAAAAATAGTCATGGACAATAATAAGCCTGTGGAAGTGAATTATATACTGTGTTCATTATAGAGAACATATCAAAATCTGTAAACTTGATTTAAAAAACCCATGAATTCAATGAAACTTTCCAGGAATTCTTCTGTATGCTTGGCCCATAATACAAATCATATATTTTAAACTCTTTTTATTTGGCTAAACTGACTTGACTAGTAATGCAAGTAAAATAAAGGATGTCTAAAATTAATTTGAGGATTCATATTTATCCCAGGGCCTTGGATATATAGCTAGTGACTGGTGAAATGGAAATTAGTTCTAGTAAAACAGATATTAGATCTAGTAAAACAGATATTAGATCTAGTAAAACAGGTGTTTAAGTTATATATTCTTCTAATCTAACACCTTTAGTATTTTCTGTTTTAAAAATATTATTGATAGGTTGCCAACAAACTGAAAAGTTAAGATAGTTCTTATTAGTTGTCAGTTTGCTCTAGATATACTACTTAACCAAGGACACGAAGGAGTGTAGGAAGATCACCATACCTAAATATTATCAAGGATAAGTTCGGTGTTCAAGCTATGTTGCTTCAAATAGAGAAAGCTGCAAGCTTAAATGAAAGCCACTTGCTTTATTTCCTTTATACCTAAATCTCTTTAAGACTGACAGTTACATGAAACAAAGGACGTGTAAAAAGAAAATGGAATGTCTGTTGTCATTCATTAAAATGAAACTGAAACATTGCTTTTAATTAGTGTGTTCTGATGTATATAAAACTTATTTTGTCTTGCCAGTCCACCAAGGACAACTGGCTAATTCTTAATCTCTTAGAATGTTTTGATAATTAACCTGTGATGGTGAGGTCTAGCATGGTGGAGCTGTGTTTCAAGATAGGTTCATGGCATAATATGTCATTATATTGTGTGTTTGCAAAAACAATTTATGAAGATATTAAACTGGTGAAACTGCACTTAAATATGTGGTTTCTAAACAATGACATTCAATCAAGTTTTTAAAAAGAAGTACTGCAGTAAGTGTCAGATAAATTAGCCCTTAATATTATATTTGTACCTTGATGCCCACTTACTATGCTCTTAATTAGGCATTGAATGTGTATTTGGTAAGACAGTAACTGAAATAAACTAAGAAAAAATTATTTATTCTACTTTACATCCTTGAGATGACAGTGCAAGTGATTCCTTCACAAGTGGAATAAGATTCAACTATATGAGGAAATTGTGGCAGTGTCGAGAAACTTGGTCTTCTGAGATTTAGGCATTGCATGAAACAATTAGGTTTTAATTGGTTCTTATAATAGTGGTAGAGCTGTGTGAATAAAGAAATAAAAAAAGGAAAACATTTTCCCCCTTTCTTTTTTCTTGCATTATCTTTCCGTGAAAATGAACAATTATGATTCCAGTCAAACCTAACAACTTTAATTTCCGTTGGATTCTCCTTTTGATGTTATCATTTATCCTTTCTGCTATCCTTTCTCTTCAGTTTTGGTCAGTATTTTATTTTAGTCCTGGAGCATGTTATTGCAAAACTTCAAGACCAATCTATATACTAATCTATATTTATTTTTTTAGAATCCAATTAAAGAAAACAACTGTCAAAAAAATGTAAACTTAGAATACAAACAACCCCCTAAAATAAAGTATTAAACTAATTTATGTTGTAATTTTGTAAAGGTGTCATATAGCTTTATTTGTTTTGAAACACTCCTGATGCAAATTTAGATATGAGTTGACATAAGCATATCTGCCAAGGAGAAAAAGTGGTCAGATGGACCTTGCAGCTTTCAAGGGGTCACTAAGTACAGATGGAACAGTTGGTGTACAACATTGAGGGATGGAGAATACTGGGAAAGTCTGAAGGTACATGGACATGTAAGATCTTCTTAGACTGATTTACTGCCATGTGATACAGATGATTAATCCTCAGGATTTCTGCTTGGAAATTATATGAACACACAATTGAAATTACAAACATTTACAAATGAACCAGTTTTGCAAAGAGAAAAATGAAGAAATGCAATAGCATATTATTTCAGTTCCCTGTGTATCTCTTATTTTCTCACCAATTGCTGCAAGTGATCTGCATGGTAGAAATCTGACACGGTAGTAAACTATAACTTCTTTCTTTGGATATGTACTGAACAACACGAGCTTTTCCCCCAGATTCTTCATGTATTTCCTTACAGATATTTGCATGGATTTTCTGATATTATCTATCTCCCTTATTTATTTCCATCTTCTAATAGACTCTGAGAAATGATGGAATTGAAGAGGCACAAATCAAATCTAAATACATAATTTAGTTAACAGGTGTGGTGACAGTGGATGGGGAAGGGTGAGGAGGACTGAAAGTGTGTGTTCTGAATCAGCAACAGGTTCAGTATTTCCTGATTAAAATATTTCATGGAGAAATATATGGTTAAATTTTAAAATTATACTGGAAGAGTGGTACAAAATTCTTAAAGAAGATTGAAGTGGTAGTCTTGGATTTTCTTTACACTTCTGCTGGTGTCATGAAGGGCTATAGAGGAACTGTAGTGGCTTAATAATAAAATGGACTCTAAATAGTTAAAAAAAAAAGTCTTTCAAAACTTTGCATTTGTCTCCAGTCTGTTTCCTAACAACATTATTTATAAATCAAAGATTAAGGTACATTTTTCCAACAGTAGCGTGTAGGGCTTTTAAAATTTATTTTTGTGTATTACAAATAACTGACTCTTCATTAAGACTTTTGGATTGTTCTAGGAATGTAATCTGATTTAATTAATAAATCTGGTAACTAGAAAACTAGACAAATTATAGTTTACCTAGTTAAAAAGTAATCCAGAAAATCACAGAATGAATAAACTGAGCAATATGAAAACTGTGAGACATAAGATTAAATTTGAATTGTTCTTTGCCATTTTGCACTTTTTATTCCCAAATGAATTTTCATGGAAATAGTGATACTTCAAATATATTAAAGTGAATAGCAGAAATTGAGTAATGGAATGGTTTGGTTTGGAAGGGACCTTAAAGCTCATCTAGTTCCAAACCCCCTTCTTAGAATTTAATTCAAGAGGAGTAAAGCATAGGATTACCATGGTTCTGTTTTCTAGCACAAGAATACTGTTCCGTTGATTTTTTCTTAAACTTCTTTTTTCTTTTCTTTTTTTTTTTGTTTTATTTTTTTTTTTCTTAGAATGGGGAAGTTGTCCTTTTTTTTGAGTGCTGGAATCATAGTTAGGTGTGTCCTATACTTACCCCACACATTGACAAGGTAAGCTGTTCATTGTCCCAAAGAACTTAGATCCTTGAAATCTGCTAGACAGCTCTAATTTGTAACATATTTAGAGAAAATTCATTATTTTCCTACTGTCTTGTAAAATTTAGGTGTTGTCTCATCAACCTAAACATTCTCCAATGGTGATGGCACCTAAAGATAGGTTGAAGCAGAATGGAAAAGTTTGGTTAGCAGAATTTAAAATAAACCCTCAACATATAGAAGAATGATATGTATATGCACAGAATAAAAGAATCATGTTTTGGTGTTTTAGGTCAAGGACCTGATTAGTAATCCAGAAATCTTCCAAATTTTTTTTTTTTTTGATCCTCTAAATATATATAGAAAAAAAACCTAACCAAAAAACCACCCCCCCAAAAAAATCAAAAAACAAGCAAACAACAACAACAACAACAAAAACAAACAAAAAAACAAAACCAAAAAACCCAAAACCGAAACTTGATCCTGGCAGAGAGTTGTTCTGTAAAAAAGTACTTCAGTGTTGAAAGCAAATTATCTTCCTTGTTTGTTAAGACTTCATTTCACAGTGACTGCAAAGGTCTGTAAGAGGGCACTTTTGAGCTGCAGTTGTTTGGGGCTTCCAACCAGGATTACAGACCTTGCTAATACCCTATTAAAAAAAAAAAAAAACAAAAAACTAAACAAAAAAACCCCAAACGAACAAAAAAACCAACCAAAACCCAACAAACCAAAAATAAATCCAAATCCCAAAACAAAACAAACAAGCAAAGGCAACCAACAAACAAAAAAAACCTAACCAAAAGAAAAGAACAAAAAAAAAAGAAAAAAAACAACCCACCCACCCCCCCCCCCCAAGAAAATAGCTCCAAGCATAACTTTTCTTTCATTTAATGCACACACAGAAGTTCTACCCTTCATTGAAATGTAACTTGACTTTCCTTATCCTATGGAATTAGTTTCATTTTATAGTGGACATGACCCAGTTACTTAATTTTCCAACATAGTTTGTGAAGTTTTTTATAGTAGCTCTTTAGTATTTCTGATTTCTGATACATCTTATTAAAAGTTGAGAGCAATATTTTAAAAGATTAAGATTTCTTATGACCCAAAATATAAAACTAACAATCTTTCATCTTACCCGGGATTTCTGTTCTATTGTTTCAGAATACATTTTTCATTTTACCTTTAAATTTTGGACAATTACACTGTATGCCATGGAATGCTGAAGGAAAAGTTCTAAAATCAGCTTTAATTTGTACTTGCTATGTCTCTTACTTGTCCTGCATAAAGAAGTAGAAGGAAGACAGAGAATTTTTATGTGTCTGGAAGCACAGCTTTGAAATATTGATGGCATTGCATTATACCGAAGCCATTTATAAAATCTTGCAGACTTTTGAGCCTTTCATGATATTTCTTCTTTTTCTCCTGAAGGTGTAACATTTGAAATATTGATCCAAATTCTGAGAAAAGAAGAGCATCATACTTTCATTCTTCTTTGCAATACCAAGTGGATGCCAAGACTAATATGTACGGATTTGTCATCTCCATTGAATACTGAGGGTTCAAGAAAAATTATCTTGTACTTTTCTGCTAAAATTCCATATTGAACTGAGAGGAAATACCATGAGACTATGCTGTTAAAAATATCAATGATATATTAAAAATAGGTATAAATTTCAAGGAAAATATGTAACAGCTTCTGGTAGTAATCATCTCCAACACAGAAAACACAAAAACCCCATTGTACCCCAGAGAACAAAAAAGTTTTGAATTGTCTTTAAATATTGCTTATATGAATAAATATTGCAAGCAATATTGTATCTATCAATGTACTTTTTATATGGCTTCTTCTTTCGTCCTGGTTTTTAGTGATATCCATAGTGTTGACATTCACAGACAACTCATGAAGATGTCATATATGTAGAGTTGCATGATATGAAAATGCAGATTTGAAAATGCATACTATGCTTTGCAGGAATCTTTGGAAGTCTGCTCCATAATAATTTTATTGGACTATTTATTCTTAATTTTTCTTACTTTACACGGTTTATGATTTTTAAAGAGATCATTTAAGGAAACTAGTGAAAAGAGATGTGGATTTTTTGAGCTCCAAATGAAGTGCTGGCATTGGCCTTCCTTTTGGGGTACTTACAGATCTGTTTTCTTGGATTTGAAGGGAATTCATATGAGTGAGGTTCTCCACAAGGATATAAAGAAATGTCTTTTTGGGTGTCTACATAATTTAGTCTCTGAGTAGAATTAAAGAGACAGAATAAAATTCGAGATTGCAACCAAGAGTTTTTTTGACATCTGGGACTCAACATAAGGAGCTTATAAAAGAATTATGAGCTCTTTCCTTCTGTTTTAAGACTAATTCGAATAACTGTAGAGATTGAAATTATAATGTAGTCAGTCTTACCTCATTAATTTCTTGACTAATATATTTTCTTTGTCCAGTTTCCTGCAATACTAACCAATAGAAAAAATGAGGAGTTTTTTCCTCAAACGTTGCTCATTTCAAAGATGTGATATAAATTGAATATCACAATAAGTAAAATTATCCTGGGTATGAACTCGGGTAAAGTGGGACTTCTGTCATAATTTTGAGGAATGTTTGAATAGGGAGTATGAGCTCTTTAACAGTATTGTACTTAATACAGCGTGGTCAGTACGGAAGAGATAATCAAAATCTGTCACAGTTTTATCTGTGAAAATGCAGTTGATTTTAGAGGCAGGAGAAAGAGGCACATCTGATTAAAGTTCTATTTTCTCTTTCTTTGGATTCCTACCCCCAGTACACAAATTAAAAAGAAAAAAAAGAGAGATTTTCAAGTATTTCAAGCATTTCAGGTTTTATCTGGTGAGCTGTCATTCCTATAAGGCAAGAGTGAAATATATTTTTTTTTCTTTAGACTTTTCACTTGCTTATTCCTTAAAATTACTTTACTGTATTCTCTGGACTTTGGTGGTTCTCTTTTCTTTACGAGTATGCACTTTAATTTCTTACACCAAGTAGTATATAACTTTAAGTGGAGTTAGTTTTGCATTTTCACTAGGTTTGCCCAGCTCAGCAGTGAGGGAATTATGTATTGTGGAAAAGGAGGAATTTAATACTTTTTTTTTCTGTAGATAATACTCCACATAAAGCTATGAAAAATCATCAAAGTGTCAACATGGCAATTTAGGTCTTTAACCTAGGTATAGGACTGGCCTTGATGCTGCTGTATGTTGAATGTAAATAGCTATTCCCATTTAAGTTTAGGGTAACAGTATTGCAGCATTTCTCAAGTGCAATTTTTTAACATTTTCACAATCTGAAATTGGTACTTTCTGAATCTGTTGAAGATTAGAAAATAGGAGTTACTGCAGGTGTGCTGGGACTAGATTTCCACCTGTTCTTCAAGAAATAGCTTGAAAGCAGTACAGAGGAATTTTGACATAGATGACTGCAGTGTACTGCACTTAGTCGTGAACAGCCAACTATACAAACACAAATAATGGCCAGTTCTTTAGAAAAGGGCCATAGTGGATCATAAACTTGATCAAGACTAATGAATAAAATACCTATTCTGATGCACGAGCAGAAAAATAACCCACTTGCTTTTCTCAACATACATGATGTTTTTAGGATGTGATGTGCTTTTTCTGGGAAATACATATTAAGGAATAGAGATTTAAGGATGCAGTGTAACAGTTTGGCAGGGGAGGTCATAATATTCTTGACACTGGCTCTGAGCACAGCTGATCTTTCTTATAGGGAGGAGAAAGGGAAATACCTCCTTGAAAGGTTTTTTCCAGCCTAACATTTTCAAGTGCCAATCATATCATCCCTGGAAACATGCTTTCTGAAATCTCGGAACCCGTCCTTACCGTATCCTTACCCACAGGTGTTTTTTTTTTTCCCCTTCCTTCCTCTTTTTGTAATGTTAAAAAAAAAAGTTTGTTCTTTTTTCCTAATGGTATGTTTGTGCTCAAGTTGTTTTAAAGACTGCATTCCCACTAAAGGTGTTAATTGTGTTTGGTTGCATGACCAAGTTGGTTTTTCAAGTCCTACACATAATGGTATAAAAGTTCATAAAGGAAAGTAGCACTTCATAATGTTGAGAAGTCTTTTGTTTAAATGTAATATGAATGGCCCTACCATACTTCTATAGGGTATATCCTGACATACAGAACACTGGGTCACAGTTAGGAAGCCTTGCAGATGGTGGAGGATCTGCTTTGTGGATGGAGATGTGATTAAATTCTCTTCTGCTGTGGACTAAAAACAAACCTGTTTCCTGAAGTTAAAACAGATTTTAAGATGAGCAAAGCATAAACTTGCAGTTTCAGATGATTTTATTTTCCTAAGGACTTCTTCCAACAGTTTTTTTGAAGAGGCAAAATTATGTGTTAGGGCTTTTTAAGAGGAAGATTCATCAGTAAAAAAGGCTGCTGTCTCTCAAGATGCAGAACATACGCTGCCTTGAATTCAGATTGTTTTTCATGGTAACCATGGTGCTCAAAGTCCTTGATCTAAAGGTGAAATCCTAGAGTAATGTAAGGGACTTCACAATTTAAAAAGGAGATTTATGGTCTTGTTAAGATCAGGGAAACGCTATATATGCATAACAGTGGCAGCTGATCCATAGCTGTGTGACCTTTAAGGTATGCATTTATTTAGATGAAGTCTTGATGCCTTTATATGTGTGGTAGTGGTAACTTGTCACCTAAATACTGAGATGGAAAAAGTACTAAACAAAGTCAATTTTAGTTACTCTAATAATACCTTTCTTCAGGCACTTAATTTACACAACTGATAAGAAACTTTCAAAAGAAGCTTTAGATGTGCAAGAAGATTTGCATTGCTGCCAGGTTCCATGCCTGCCTATTCTCTCTTTAGGCAAATGCCATACGCTTTCTGTCATTATATCTTTTTTTGTTTGGAAACACTTCTGTGCATACACTCAAGTTGTTTCAAATCCTTGGCTAAAACTCCTCTTTGACATACACTTCTGGGAAAAAGCAATCTGAGAGGACCCAAAGCTGAAGTTATCTTGGCTGTCAGTATTATTCATTGTGATTGTCAATTGTAATTGTTAACCATTTTCATAGGGAACCTTATATCGAGATGGTAAGAAAAAGTACGTATTTTTTCAAAATCTGCACAGATATCATTAAAGTCCTTTTTCATTGTCAACACTGATAGATAATAATGATCCCTTCCCATCTACTTTCATATCTGAATTTATAGTTCAAGCCTTAACCTTGTAGAATTTCTTTCAGGATACCATTGCTTTAATCACACAGGAGCTTACTTTATTTTACTGCGTGGATAATTATTTAGTTTATCCTAATATTTTTCTACTTTTTTCTCCCTCTGCACTTTATTATGAGTTGCTGCCTCTTCTGTTGCTGCCTCTTTCTCTCTTGCCCCTACTATAATAAAGAAAATAATTGCCGAGAGGCTTTCTACACAATGTGGTTGTACTAGAGAGTTCTTTCTTTTCATTTACAGAGTATTTTATTTTTAAATAAGTTGCAGATTCCCTTCAGCTATTGAAGCCTGTTCATTCAGTGCTCAAAATATTTTAAAAACTAAATCTGTAAATGGGATGTAGCTGTTATATACTACCTGGCAATTACAAAAGTATTATACTTTATATATGTGCTACACTATATAGATGTGGTCTGTCAAAATGAGTTTTTCTTGTGAATTAGATCTACTTTTATTTAAACATCAATAATGCCTCTTCATCATCTTACATATTTATAGTGAAAGTGTAAGAGCTACCTGTAAGAGTTCCCAGTTTAATGACCTGTCTTACCTAAAAACAAATAGTATGTTTGCTAGTATTAAAAAAAAAAAAAGGAAGAAAAAAGGAAGACAATGTTTCTACTGAAAAATAAAATAAAAGAGCTTTTTTAAAGACCTTTTGTTTTATGACTGGATGTCTCCATATCTAAAATTAGTTTTGATATCCTGTATGAGTACTGGACTCAAATTCTGATCTGTCACTTTGAAAGTCTGCTGTTCATTGTCCTGTGGATCTGCTTCATACTTTGTAAAAGAATTTAATAGTCTGAAAGTTTTCTAATCTGCTTTTTTTGAAAGATCTAAATCCAGTTCCCATTGTTACTGATTAGTAAATGAAACTCTGGATGTCCAAATGACCACTATATAAACTTTTTCTGCTTTGTTCTGTGTGCTACAATTCAACACAAATAGAGCTTTGTCTTAAGGAAACTCATTAGAAAGATCTGCTCTCCAGATCCAGAGTTTCTAATTCTTTAGATTTGCATTGAAGCACTTTGTATTATTAACTTAATTTCCATGAAAGTTAAAAATCTGCCCCCTTCTTCCTGAAGCTGATGGGAATCAACTGGATGCTCTTTGAGGTATGCTGAGAGCCTGCTAACGTGCAGCTAATGGAGTGCTGATATTAACTCAAAAGGTTATGGAAGAAAAGCAAAAAATCTATAGATACTTGAGCCTCCTGCTATCTGATGAAGAGATACTAGAAAAATTGATTAATTTAAAACATTTTAATAGTCAGAAATACAATTATTAAAACCATAGATTAAGATTTTTATGGAATGACAGAAAAAATGGCAAAGGGGACCTAAGCAGATGATGTTTGCTGCCATCTGAATCTCAGTCATTCTTGGAAAGTATTTAGTGTCCAGTTATGGAAACAGCAGAACTCCCTTAAGCAATCTACTCCAGTACCTGTCTGCACTGTGAGAAGTTTCTTATTACCTTGAACAATTATCACTTTGTTTTACAGGACATGATACTTTTACTATCTCGTGTCCTCATTGTAGTAAGAATAGAAACAAATTTTTGATGTTTTTTTGTTTGGTTGTTTTTTTGTTTTTTTTTTTTTTTTTTTTTTTTTTT
>VZRN01002999.1:181368-193214 GCA_013397935.1 Dasyornis broadbenti
TAATTATTTATTTTGGTGGGTTTTGTTGGGTTTGTTTTTTTTTTTCTTTTTTAAAGAAGGATTCAGTTTTTGAAATTAAGGTCACAGAAAGGAAAACATGCAACTATCCTTGAAAAGCTTTCACCTAAAATTGAAACTACACCCCGAGATCTAAGAAAATAGAAAGGTGCACCTGAAGAATTTAGCTGCTTGTCTAACGCTAAAATCCCCAATTTTTCTAAGGAACAGAGAAAGCAGGTAGAAATTACTTAAACTGATTTACAAGGACTTTGAAAGGTTTGTATTCAATAACAATTATTTGCCTCTGGAAATGTAGATGAAAACTTCTTAAGATCAACACATCAAGTTTGCTGGAACCTGAAAGGAAATTGCTTGTTAGGACATTTTCAAAGAATATTGAAATTGGTAAGCATAATAAGGAAAACACTTTCATTCTGTGTATTAGATGTACACCAAAATACAGTACTAAAAAGGTGTAATGAATTGCACGTCAAAGCTGTACAACTGTGTTGGTGTTTGATAGACATAATGTTGTCTCTTTTAAAGGCATTAGAGGTCACAGTGCAGATCCCCTGTGGACTTCAATTAGCGCCATTTTCATGGGAATAGTTAAATGTAAAGCATGAGCTGGCAAAAATCTCTCCTGCCTGTTGAGCTGATGTGCTGCAGTTGCTGTTTGGGAGTCTTTATGTACTTGCATGCTCCAGGTTGTCAGTCATGACCCATTCTCAGTGGGCCATTTTTAGTTTTTATCTCCAGTCTTCCTCTGAGACCTCTAGTTGTTCTGGATAGTGTCTTTTTCTCTGAAGCAAATTTACCTTTCTGATCTTGGAGACACTCTGACCATTCACCATAATGAATATTACTGCACTTTCTTGGAAGTGCAAAATTCTCTTTGTTTGACTGAGTCTCATTTTCTGTGCTTTTCTATTCACTCATTCATTGCTTTTCAAGCCAGGTGTACAACCGTCCTTCTGCTCCTCAGTGATTGTGGATGTAGTTGGGTGACATACCTCAGCAATTTACAGGGTGGCTGCCCTGAACCTTATCTTTGAGTGGCAGAGTCAGGGCAGTGAATTAGACAAAGATTGACCCTGCTCTATCTGCAGTCAAGATGAGCAGCGTTCTGGCAGGTTAGCTTTGGAAAATTGTTTGCCTTGAGTACTAATGTTAGTAGCAGCTGGTAAAGCAGAATTCTGCAAGGATGTAAAGGACAGAAAGGAAGAAATCAGAAAGATACCTATTGTAGCAAGTATAGCTGGCATCTGTTTCTCCATTTAAGGCAAATGCTTGGCTTTCTTGTTGTAGTGTGTCTCTTAAAACCAATCTCATATTTTGTTTAAATAGTCATACTAAAATCTAAATGAAACAAATGTGTATGGTACATTACCTGTTCTGAAGGTAAAACAGTACATGATGCCTTTAGGGTTGGTAATAAGGAGGATTTTTTTCATTTAAAGAGAGTATACTGCTACACTCCTCCATGTACATTTTACATCAGGAAATTATTTCGCTCCTAATAATCTGTAAATTTGAGTTATTGATGAAAAATTGAAAAAGAATTTTCTAGTTCATCAAACTTCAGTGTTGATTTTGTACTGTACAGGCCCCATTTTACAGAGGCTGTATATTGCTCTTAACTTTCTGTTACCAAGGGAATGTAAAATGTGTGTAGGTGTTAGACATCTTCTGCAGTAAAGCACAATGTTACAGTAGTAACTCATATCCTCCCTAGAATTATAATCAGTGCTATTAGGAGTGTAAAAACCCCGAAATTTATGTAGCTGTGTTTTACATCATGGATGTCAGTGTTGAAATGTTGCCTGTCCTGGGCTTTGTGAGCAGTCATTTAAACTTGTGGCATATTACATTTAATGTACTCATTTCAAAACATCACTGCTTCATTGTGTTAAGAGGAATAATATCTACAGGATTTAAATTTCTGTTTGCAATGGTTTATCATTTTTCTTACTAATAAATACATCACACAGCCACACTGTGTATATATACAACAGACTACTGATTCTCAGATTTAAAAAGAAAGAGATGGGAAGATTTAGAGATGGAGGAGTGTTGCTGAGAGATTCAACATCAGATGAGCATTGTTGGTTGTTTGTTAAAAAGCTGGCCTTCCCAACCTTTGTACCTTTTTTACTGTTCAAAGGAGTATTTGAAGAAGGTGAGCATTATTCTTCAACAAGTGCTGAAGACAGTGAACCCTGGAATCCTCCTTTGTGTATAGAACCACCATTTAATGCATGAGGGAATTGGGCTTTCTTTCTGATGGGACACTTCCAAGAGTAGCTGCAGCTCATCTTGAGTTGTACTTCCCTCCTAGACAGGAGAAGACTCTCCCCTCTTTCCCCTCAAAGGGGTTTCCTGCATCGGAACAATGCACAGAATTAATTTCTGTTGACTGCGCTACAACACCTCGAATTGTCATTTTGATCAGAGTCAGCTGACTCGACTTTGGTTATAGCAAGTGTTAAGGCCACATGTGCTGTACTTAAGCTTTAAAAATCTTGTCCCTGTGGCAGTGGCAGGGAAGCACCTGTTAGCCAGGACTGTCCAACCACCTCACCAGGGTGCAGGACAGTGGTTGGGCAGCTCCAGCCCTGGGCAGTGGGTATTTCCCAGGGAGTGATGACAAGTAGCCAAATCCTGTCAGCAAATAATAATCTCAGAGTCCTTACACTAATTTCCTTATCACTCCTGAAAGAAAATAAAAGATCTATATCTAAAATAAGACATATCTCTAAAATGTTTAGGAGATTTTGACTCTCAGTAAAATATTTTAGACTATGATTGCAAACGAAGCACCTCCTCTGAGCTTTCTTATTCATGTTTTGACAGATGACGAAGCATTTGAACAAGAAGAGAGTTGTGAAATCCTAATATGTATTTTGCTATTCTGATTTATATGCTGTCATATCAGTAAGCCAGTGATTGCTGAATCACATTTCTAAATGGAAGACAGGGAGTATTACTAACAAGATCCCAAGGTATGAGGGAAAACTTACATGTGTATGTCTATGAGATGTCATACTTACATGCACAGTTGTGCCTAACCTGGCACAGTTTATTATTTGAGAATTTGTGATATTCAGTTGACTTTATACAGGTAGACAAAACTCTCAGAATTTGTCAGTTCTGTGTTTTTAACCAAGCTAACATTCTAGCCTGCAGCTAACATGTAGCCTCCACCTACTCCGGACATGATCACAAGTCCTTTCTTTGCTTTGGGAATCCCACCAATAACTGAAATATAAAGCTGTAGTTTAATAGGGTTGTTCTGTTATTATCAGATTCTAGGTAATGACTTTTTAAAGTACAATCCAGCATTAATTTCTGTCTAAATTTTGTTCACATACAAACTAAGAACATAGATATAATGTAATGATGAAAAGATTTTTTATTTCCTCATAAATTAGGATATTTATAATGACAATGTTTGTTTGACTATCAGGAAGTAAACTGTATGTTTTGAAGTTTGAAACAGTTTGAAACAAAGACCTACACAAAACATTTAGGGTTTGTGCACTGTAATCTTGGGGACTCGTGTTGAGGTCTGTTACTTGAATATACCAGGGAACACAGCTTAAAGAATAAAATGTCTTATAAGGTACTTGGACATACTGAAACCATTATCTGACAAGCATAAAGTGGAGAAGGATCTTTCAACATGTGAATGTCACTTGTTGTTTAATTCATCTGACTAATTAAAAATCTGATTAAATATAAATATTACAACTTCATAAGGAGACAAATAATTCAGAAACACTATGAAATTATTATTTTTTTTTTACTTAAGTGAAACTTTTTTTGCAGTTCTTCAAAGCCTGTATACAATAAATTGAAGTATAATTTTAAAATTAAATTTTCATTTCTGCTTTCTGGTAGCGTTATGAAAACATACATGTATGGGCTACTAAGTAAATAATATGTTTCAATTTTTATCTCCTTGAAACTAAATAAGAGGCGGGAAATATTTGCATTTATAGTTGTGATTTGGAATATATTTCAAAATGTATGTGCTTTCTCTCTTTGTATCTCTTTCTTACTTCCCATGCAATACACTGGATGTGTGGCTTTGATAACATGACTACTCTCACTTCAGATACTGGAAGGCATGGGCTGACTGCAGAAACAAAACAGTGGTGAGAGTTGCTATGTATAAGAGAAGCAGCATACAGGTGTAGCCAAGAGAATTTTGGAACGGTTTCTAGAGCAGTGTTGCCAAAACAGCTGACTCCTAAACTCCTAATCTCTCTCAGTTACTCTTCTTGCATGTATGAGAAAGTTCATGTACACAGCTCATTATTACTTGAAATATAGGTGTTGTCTATCTGCATGTGGATGGACTCAAAATCAAATTTTTGGTCAGAACCTTTAAAAGATAAGTATATTTTTTCCTTGAAGATACTGCTGTTTCTTTCATTGTTCATTTAGTTAATAACAACAGCGTCAGATGAAAGCATGGTGGCTTCAACCCATACTGTTTTAGTCATGAAAAGGTTGTGATGCTCACTTCTGCAAAATAATTACAGCTCTGCTCCTTAAACAACAAAGTTATTTTGATCTCATGGTAAATAGGTCATATATAACTGGCTGGCTTGTTCAGTACTAAATTGAAAATCATGGTATGACAGTGTTAAATTTGTCTGTATCAGTTCCTATGTGTAATGGTGTCGTGGCCTGATGTGGGCTGGGCACTAGACTCCCATCCAGCAAAGGCAGAGTGAGAAAATAAATTTAAAAGCTTGTAGGCTGAAATAAGGATGGAAAGATCCCTAAATGGTTATTGTCATGGACAAAACACATTCAGCTTGGGGAAAATGAATGTAATTTAATGCCAATTAAAATATGTTTGGCTAGTGAGAAGCAAAGACAAAGTTTAAAAACCACCTTCCTTCCTCTTCTCCACTTCTTTTCCCAAGATCCCCTTTACTCCCTCATTCCCAAATCTTCTGCCTGCTCACTGTCAATGTCCTGAGCAACAGAGGGGGATAGGCAATAAGTGCTGTGGTCAGTATGTAACAGATCCTCTCTGCTGCTCCTTCCTTCTCACCCTGTTACCCTCCTCTGATGTGGGGTTCCTCTCATGGACTAATGTCCTTCAGGAAATAGTCACCTCCTCTACCATGTTCTTCACCAGGATCTTGTATGGACTGGACGTGGTTTCCACTCTGGTAGCCCAGAGCCCCTTTCCCCATGGTGCCTGCTGGGTTGTTTGTCCCAGTTTTTTACTCACACCTCTCTGCCAGTGCTGTGTTCTGCCCTTTCTTACATGTACTCTCACAGAGGCAGCACCTGCACAGGTGACAGATTCAGCTGTGGCTGGACAAGGACTGCTGCAGAGTCCCCTCCACTACCAACACTGTGCCTTTTACACCCACTGCAAGTAGAAACATCAGCACTTCACAGTTAGTTTGAAGTTTGGTCAAAGTTTGGAATTTGGTAGTGGTCAGTTTTATAGTGAAATAATTGGCAAGTCTGTTCTCCATTTCCATTTAGCTGTACTTCTTTGAATACATGAGAATCCAACTTATTTCTTTTTGGCAGTCATGTTACACTGTTGGCCTTTGTAATTACTGGCAAACAGGTGTGCTTTGTTGAAGTTTTTTTTCCATACAATCCATTTTCTAGGCACAATTTTTAAAATTATTTGTTGGGGTTTTTGTTTGTTTGTTTGTTTGTTTGTTTGTTTGTTTGTTTGTTTGTTTGTTTGTTTGTTTGTTTGTTTTCCAGGAGGGGAGGTATTTTATTTTGGTTTGGTTTGGTTTTGTTGTTGTGTTGTTATGAGGTAAAGAAGTGCTGGGGAGAGGCATGACAGGGGCAGAAGAGGAATGCAATGGTGAAAGAGACCATATGAAAAAGGGGCAAAGCAGCACTTTTGTAAACTATTAAAGATATCAGTGATATTTAGGCACTGAAATCAAATATATTTTATTGAACACTTATTCTTTAATATAAGAAAGGAGAAATGGAAGTTAATATTTCTTTTGTCAATCTAGATGAAAAATGAAATGTTTCAAAATATTTTGCCTTTATTATGTTTAAATTATTTTATTACTGCTCAGATAAAAAAGAGAGGGAGTTATTTACTGTTGAAGAAAATCAATGACTAAATGTTGAGCTTGAAATGTGGAGTTACATTCTCAGAGGTGGTAAATTCACATTGATCTGCTGAGAAAAGTTTGTAGCTAGTTTCTGTATTTGAGTTGCTGCTTTTACATCCAGGGTGACACTGTGGAATTAACTGAAGTTGTACCACTGAAAAGGTGAAAAGCACTTTTTAAACTCTACAGAATAAATACCCTTCTTGTCTTCTATTGTGGCTGGTAAATTCACCATCTTCTCTGATTTCTCAGTTCCTTAATACTTCTCCATTGCAATTTGGCACTCTTCAGTTCTCTTCTGAGAGCCCTGAGAGATTCCTTCTTTGTTTCAAGGAACATGTTGAATTGTGATCACATTTAACTTTATGCTTGTATAAAATGCCGTCGTTTTTCAACTTAAAAAGGCAATGATGTATGCTACTTTAGAAATTTTTTCTTGATTAGCCCTGACATGTGCACAGTTGAGAGAAATTATTTCAGAAGAAAGAGATGGAAAAGATAGTGGAATTTACATTTTAATATGCTTTCCCTGGTACTTCCTTGTCTTCTTTTTCTCTCCTGTACAAAAAGCAGATAAGTTGCACGAATCTGGGAGATGAATCAGTTGATTCTTGGCAAATATTACTGACATATTACCGCAAAGTCCCCTAGGACACGCAAAATTTTTTCTAATCATCACTTGGAACGATCATAACTTTAGTTTTAACAGGATGCTATCTGCCAAAATGTCCTTGAAATAGGTACATTTCTTTTTTTGTTGTTCTTATTTGCTTTTGATTTTGCCAAGGAAATGTTGCCTTTCAACTTACTGCTGTGAATGTAACATTTAGTTTGATTTTGAATTTGATAGCAGTGCTATCTCCAACAGCTGCTAATGGCCAGGCTTTTCAGAGGGAAGAATTGTGCAGGCTTTGTTAGGACATATGTTTTATCTCTCTAGAATCATAGACCTGTCTTCAGATATATAAGATCAATTTTTTTAATAGTGCAAGTAAAAAGCCACATTAATACTAATACCACCTCCATTAGTAACTGGGGATGCTTGAAAAGGTATGATTATTATTTTTTTTTATGGTGGCAATATTAACTTTTCATTTAGTGCTAAAATCGTCCTCAAAGTCATCCTAAAATGACACTTAAAACCATCATATCCATTGAAAAAGTCAACTTGGGATGAAAATGGGCATCTGGAAACTGGCATCCTTTAAACATTAGGAGCATGGCATCCAAATGCTTAAAGGGAAAAAATTGAAAATTAAAATGTGGAAATGCCATTAGATACTTCCCTGTATAGTGTAGTTCATGTATTCATTTCCTCAGAAGAGTAAGGTTCTGCACATCAATAAACTGGAGAAAGTCGCTTGTAGGATATATATACTGCTGGCTGAAATAATCGAAGAAGTTGAATTGTATAGCCGTCATAGAAAAAGGGATTTTATGTTAACTTCTTTATCACTTTATTCAAGAAAATATGTGATTTTTAATCTGTGGTGTACATTTGCATTGGAATGCTTTTCTTAAGCTCCTGCTGGAAGCTATATGTTAGAAAATATATTCATCTGCTAAGGCTGACTGAATATTGCTTACAGAGGTTGTGGTTGGTCCATCACTTTCAGTTTGTAAAAACAGGCTGAACAAATATCTTGTGATGGATTTGGAATTACATTCATAGCTGATTTTGCCCCGAGGTAGAAGAAAAAGTGAAGTGTCTTGCTGAGGTCCATTTTGAGTTTCTGTGGTTATATTATGTTCATGAGGTAGTTAAAAATTGCAACAAAAAAAGACAGTGTACATGGAAAAATTAAGTACCTGAATTACTGTACCGTGAAACAGAGAATGTGGCATATCTCTCTTCCAATTATACTGGTTGTGTCAACGTTCTCCTTTTCTTTCCAAGACAAAGCAAATAGAACCTGTGCTTATCTTGCTTTTGTTGTTTTGGTTTTTTTCTCATAGCTGTATGATTAAAATATGTATGTGCTGTGTTTTCTAATTCACTATAATGATTAAGAAACAAAAAAAACAGAAACAAAAACAAAAAAACAAACAAACAAACAAACAAAACAAAAAAACCCAAACAAACAAACCAAAAAAAAAGTGCTTCCGGTGATTTCAAACAATTAATTCCAAAGTTAAAAATTCTGTTTAAGGTATTGCTATAAATCAAAGCTCTAACTAAGGGAAAATGTGGAAGTATTTGTTTAAAGGAGTCTCTCAGAGGTGTCAAAAGAGCATAAAGGCCTTCTAGCAGCTGAACATTTCTGTGCACAGAACAGGGCAACCAGCAGCAGGTAGAGCACTAGTGCTGCATCACCCTTTTCTGCACACTTTGCAGCTGACATTGCAAATCATACCCCATTTGAGTGTTCTCTTCTTCAATTACAGACAAATTACAAATGTTCAGGTGCAAATCATAGAAAATGTATTTGGAGGCATATGAAGCACTACCAATTTAATTTTATATGTTGGCTTTTCATAGGTATATCCAGAACATAGTCCAGAAAACTTTCATTTCTTTCTGGTGCTAGGATTTGCTATTGTGATTTGAACACCTCCTATTATTCAATGAGTAACTTAATGATTATGCAAAAAAAATTTCATTGACTCTAAAAGATCAAGGATGGCTTTTTGCCTAATGAATAATTTTTCTTAGTAGTGAAGCACACAATGTATTTTGTGTTCAGTACAAAAGTCCATTAGAGTCCTGTCTTTACTAGACTTAATTCCACAAGGTGGAATGCAAAATAAAGATGAAAGAAAAAAATGCAGTGACATACAGTATATGACTGGGATAGTTACATTAGACTTCACACACATGTGTTTTCTGCAAATGTATGTGTGAATGAAATGGAAGTTGAAGACACATAGAGTAGTTCAAAAAATTCTATTCCTTCCTACCATGGCTATTTATTGTATCAAGTTCCCTGGCCCTAAATTAGTAAAGCATGCTCTGAAGTTTGAACTTAGGAGTAAGCTTCTCTTTTTTAAAGTGATTTACTTCTGGGACAGAAGCACAGAAAAAAAATAATTTTGCAACACACCTTGTAGATACTCTCACATCTGTGAGAAGACTTTCATAAATGCTCCACAGAATTGGAAGCAGAGATATAAGAAAGGGAATGGCTAACAATTTCTTGTGTACTAAATCCTAATGATACACTGCTAATAATTTTGCAGTATTTAGTTTTACTTTGCTGGTAGAATTTAGATATTCATACTGTATAATGATTTTCTTAATAATTGTGTGTGCATTGCAATTCAGAGCTCTGAGCAACTAAAATTTGCTTTTTGTTTCTGGTCTCAAGAGGACCTGTTTATTGGAGAACCTCTCTTTTTTGATGACATTTAATTTCTGTTTCTCAAAATATTTTATAAATTTTTCGTATCTTTTAAGTTGATTAACAATACTAGCTAAAATTAAAATTCAGAAATATTTATTTTGTGAAGATATGAGCAGAAGACCAAGTTTATCTCTTTTGGACAGTTTCTACAGAAGAATTTCCAGAATTTTACTGTTCTTTTAGCATTTAATAGATTTAATACCCAGCACATATATTTACAGGAGGAAAGGGGAAATATTTTTGTAAATTATCCTATAATAATGTCTACCTATTCTGCCTGTAGTGAATAAAATGTCATAGTTCCATTTCTAGAGTTCCCTCATTCTCTTGGGAAGCAGCACACACTTAGTAAAAGAACAAACATCTACACTTTTGATATAGTATTCAGATGTAGTGTTTCCAAATTATGAGGTTTCAACAAATTTAGTAACTTCTTTAACATGGTCTCCTGTTATCCAGGATATCAAGGACTGCTGTTTACGGTTAAGGACTCCCTTTCATAGATACAAAAGATAATGCTTTCGAGGGCACACCTTGTGTTCAGTAAAACCTTGGCATTGGACCTTCTTGCTGTATGCTTTTCTTTCCATTGTGGTTAACACAAGACATTGTGGGTTAGTGTTTGTAAAATACCTTTTGTCAATCAGTAGAACATTTCTGGAGACCTGTTGAGATATGTAGCAGCTAATGTACTAATTATACAAATGTCTTTAATGTTTTTTGAAACCGTTTTACATGAAACTCTCAAAGTTCACAATACATTTTAAAGAGAGGATAGAGTGAGTTTGATGATAGAGGTGACCTTTAGACACCCATTTAGTTTAAGACAGAAAGTCTACATTTGCATTTATACATCTGATTGTATGTCATTCCACTCTATAATACGTTAGTGCTGAATACAGTCTTTGTTAATGCTTACACAGGGGTATTATGGAATCCCAGAATGGCTGATGTTAGAGACTCCTCTGCAAGTCAGCTATTCCAAATTCCTGGATCAGAGCATGCTAAACTAAAGCAAGTTGTCCAGGGCTGTGTTCAGTTCAATATTGACTTCCCCTAAGGATAGAGAGTCCACAGACTCTGAACAACCCATTCAGTGTTCAACCACTCTCATACTAAAAAAGAATTTTTCTCTTATTTGCATGGAATTTCTGCATTTCAGTTTGTGCCTGATGCCTTCTGTCCTGTCACTGAATATGCTAGATATCTGGTGGTTTTAGCTCTGTCTTCTTTATTCCCTCCCATCAAGTCTTTTTCCATGTAGCTGAGATTCCTGTCTAAGACTTCTACAGACTGAACAGTCTGGAGAACAGTCCCTCCTGGAGTTAAGCAGTGAAGAATGACCTACAGCTAGACTTTCTGCAACTGATTTCACATGGTTTTTTTAATTACACCTAAATTTCTTCATTTACACCTTGGTTTCACCCAAGAAATACAGCTGTACTTGGGATACCACTATTATTGGGAGTTGATAAAATTGCTCATACTTGAACTGCATTTGAGCTATCCTGTGAAAAGTGTTCATTTGGAAGGTTGGATATGATGGAAAATTGATAATGGCAAAAATAGGTAATGGCAAACCCACTAGAATTATAAGTTAAAGATTACTATATACAGGGAAATATTTTCTCTGTAAGAACACCGTTTGGAAGAAACACTTATAAAAAGGAAAGGTGCAATGAGGGTTATGTTTTGACACTGAGAAGGGCTTCTTTAGTTCTTTCTAAAATAGCAAGATTCATTGCATTCCCTGAGCTGAGTCAAATTGACTTTGACACATAGTTCAAAGAAGGTTAAAACATTTTTACATTCCATTAAATTTTAGTATAATAGGTGTTCAAGGTGAATTTTCACAGTGGTCTGTTGCAATTCAACTGGACACAGAACTGAGCAGTTTGAGTGATTATCATTACTGGAAGTACAAAAATTTTATCCATGTACTATTCCCAAAATGAAAGCCCTTCTTTTTAAAGGAGCACCTTTGATGAATAAATCTGCTTTAAGACTGCTTTGCTTTCTAAAATGCAAGAGTACTGAAAACGAATACCATTAGCAGTGTGTTAAAATGTCACTTCATTCCATTTTGAAATTGAAATTGTTGTATAAGACAAGTGAAAAAACCTACAATCATTCCGTTTCCGTACACAAATCAAATAATGTAATCAGCATTCAAGTTTAAGAAGCATGTATGGAAAATTCTCCATTTTTGGTAGAAAACAGCTCTTGGGTATTTCCAGAAGTACTTTGATCCTTTCCTAATGTCCTCAGTGTACTGGCTGGATATGACAAACTGCAGTTTCTTGCCTGCAACTCCATTTGAGGCCATGGATTATAGAAGTCTACACTGCAGATCTGATTTTGGCTATTTCTTTCTACAGAATATATA
>VZRN01002999.1:193311-251704 GCA_013397935.1 Dasyornis broadbenti
TATATATATATAATTTTTTCCCCAATATTCTACATCTTTAATTCAAAAATATAATGATCTTTATGATACGTTATGTTTATTAGAAAAAATTTAGCTTCTGCAATGTATATAGATTATGTAGAAATTAATTTTTAACAGTATTTCACAGAGATGAACAGAAAGCCTTTACGCTTGGAGACAAAATGCAAGGTGATCTCTTATAGTATATATAGACAGAAGCCATCTTTTTGGGATGCAATAGTAGAGTCAAAAGTTGTCCTGAAATATTTCTGTGTTGCTTAATATTTAAGGTTCTTCTGCGGGTTTGTTTGCTTTTGGGGATTTCTTGGTTTGTGGTGGTTTTTGTTGTTTTTGGTTTGGGTTGGGGTTTTGGTTGTTTGGCTATTTGTTGTTTTTTTTTTTTTTTTTCTTTTAATAACTTATTTTGACATACATATTAATTTTCATTAAAACATTTTTCATAAAGATGACAAGTACTTTCTTTTCTACAAATATGTTGTGGGAGACTAAGGAAATAAAATGCTAACATTTATTTTAATCACCTAATTGACCCAATATGCTCATCAGTTTAATATACTTTTATAAATCTCCCTGATAAGCTTTTAAAAGTAATTGCCAAACTCATTAATATTGCTAACTTTTTCATTCAAACCAATTTTAAGATAAAATTACACAGAAAAGAAATGTTAGATTTTTATAAACACCAAAGTTCTTGGCCTAACCTGTATGTAAAAATATACACAGAATGATTATTCAGTTTTTCAGAGTTCGTGATGTCAAACTGACTTCTTTGCTGGTTTTTGTCTGTTTATTATAACAAAGAAGAAAGGCAAGCAAAAATTGTGAGAAAAAAATGTATTTCGATGAAAGCTTAAAAACTTTTTTCTTCACTTTTAACTTTCAATATAATTTATTCATTATTTAATTTTTTTGTGTAGGATTATCACTCTAAGCCTTAAAATATCTACAGGTCTTTTATACTTTCATCTGATTCTCCATGTGTTTTTTGCTATATTTTTCTTCATTTCTTCTTTTCTAAAGTATTTGTATGGTTTATTTATTACTGAGCATTAGAGCAGTCTTCCCATCCATGTGATGATGCTATGAATTTGCAGAGACAGTAGCACACTACAGAGTCACTGGTTCATTCTAGGAAATGGTGCTAAGTGGTGGTCCAGATTCTGTGAAGTGTTGAATACTTGCCAAGCCTCCTATCAGCAACAGTTATATTTACCATTTCTTCACTCGCTTCCAGTCATTCCTTCTCTCACCCCCAAAATGCTCTTAAAATGAGACTGCTATGAAATTAACCAAGTGAACATTTTCGGTCTAGTTGATTCTGCCTAAGTTTTATAGCATTGGAGCCTTGAGGGCCAGGACATGACTACAAGTAACAGCTGACAGCCAGCTGTTCAGTGTAGTTAAGTCTGCTGATACCAGCTCCAGAAAGACACTGAAAAGGGTGAAAGAAGGTCATTGCTAATATGAACATCCAGATTCTGTCTTTTTCTTTACGGTTTTGTGCTGTGAAGACTGCATTCCACCACTGAGAAAATTAGCATACCATTAGGTCATGGGCTTGTACGCAATTCAGCTCTTACAAAAATCCAAAGCTACCTCTTTAGAAAGATAAACATTGTTCATCCAATGTGAGTTTTGGAAGCATATATGGGAATACATGGTTTTAGCTAAAAGGTTGATTGTGAAGATTTGAAATATTTTTTTGAGATAGAATCATAGAATGTAATAATAGAATCTTAATATTAGAAAATACCTCCAAGGTCATCAAGTCCAACCTTTGACCAAACACCACGTCAAGTAAATCATAGCACTAAGTGCCACATCCAATTGTTTCTTGGACTCTTCCAGAGATAGTAACTCCACCAATTTCCTAGGCATTCTGTTCCAATGCTTGACTATCCTTTAAGTGAAGAAATCCTTCCTGATGTCCAACTTGAACCTCCCCTGGTGCAGCTTGAGGCCATTTCCTTTTGTCCTGCCATCGGTTGCCTGGGAGAAGAGACTGACGCCTACCTGGCTACAACCTCCTCTCAGGTAGTTGCAGAGAGCAGTAAAGCCCAACCCCGAGACTCCTTTTCTCCAGGCTAAAAAAACCCAGCTCCTCAGCTATTCCTCATAGGATTTATTCTCTGAAGACTTCATCAGCTCTTTTGCCCTTCTTTGGATGCACTCCAGCATCCAGAATGTCCTTCCTGAATTGGGGGACCCAGAACTGGACCCAGAACACAAGGGGTGGCCTCATCAGTTCCAAGAACAGGGGGACAATCACTTCCCTGGTCCTGCTGGCCACACGATTGCTGATACAGGCCAGGGTGCCATTGACCTTCTTGGCCACCTGGGCACAGTCCTGGCTCATGTTCAGCTGCTGTCAACCAGCACTCCCAGGTCGTTTTCCACTGTTCTGCTTCTTCCTTCAGCCTTCAGTGATGTATGGGATTGAACACATTGAATCCTATGATAATTTGGATCAACTTTGCTAAAGCACTAGGAAAGCTGAATTACATATTTACGAATATGAGGAAATTCAGAGAATTTCATTGTCTTGTTTTCAGTATGAATGCCAAAATGTCTCTATATGATCCATTTGAGCATTATGAACATGTTAAGTGTAGCCAAATCCATTGACTCTGCTGAGATACACACAGATTACTGGGTTTTGAGTCGGACACAGGTGGGTTCTCATATTTATTGAATGATGAATCATACTCTTATTCATTTTCAGTTCTGACCAAAATAAGGACTCTGTAGACTGATTATGGGTTGTTCCGTACACCTGCTACTCTTTCAGAAATGCATTTTCAGTAAAGTGGATAAGAATTGGTGGTAGTTGACATGGTTTGTGTTAAGGCTGAAAGGAACATTTGCTTTCTTTCCCCCATTGAAAAGGCAAAAGCTTAATACGAATTTTCTGTTCATATAATTGGACTACTTATTTTTTCAATATTTTAGAGGGTAATGATTGTTTCTGTGATGTCACAAGGCCTATTTTTTTAGTTCAAATAATGACAGTATGGTATATTTCACTCAGAATTGAAATATAGTGACATTTCTGCTCAGAACACTCAAATATTCTCCAACAGAGTCTAGGCCACCAACAGCAGCAGATACATTGTTTTTTCCCCCTTTATGGTTGGATTTTAATTACAAAATAAACTCAGAAGAGCACCTCAACTCTAGTTAAAACCTTTGCTGCACAGTGGAGCATATTTCCATTCTTTTATGCCAAAGTGTCAATCCTTATGATTATGTTTTCAGGAAGACATATACTAGAAGGAAGACACTTACATACTGGAAGGCTGGGGTTCTTCTGTATTTTTTACCTATTAATTTGTACAGTGTTTTTATCTTCAGTTATTGTATGGATCACATTTTTTAAAAGTTTATTATAGTGCATGTTATTTTCTTTTTTCTCCCCATTATTTATAAAAGGATATAGAAGTACTCAGAATAAATAAAATTGCACTTTAATGCTGTAGGGCAATTGAGCAATTGTCATTTCTTCATAGAGTATTCTTTGCCACCCATTCTTCAGTTATTTAATTTTTTTTTTTTAACTGGACTACTGGCAGAGTGTCAAATTCAGATGTTACGGATGAGGAAATTAAAAAAATGAGCTTTACTACATTATCCTATACCATTAAAATCCAAGAGATCTATAGCACATAGATGATCATGTTATTAGAAAAATGTGCAAATGAAAGCAACACTGTAGTGCAATAGGGTGAATTCCTCTCCTGCTTCAGAGATCTAAGGTGCTTTGTTCCTCCACTTATTTTGTCATAAATGTCTTCTTTTTGAATATTAAAGCTGGCCTTTTGAAAGTTGATTGTCCTTAGTTTAGGCTTTGTTATTTTCACTGTTGTGTAACCTGTTTCAGTGGCTTACTCTCACTTTAAAAAATCACCTTGTCACTTGTCAGCCTGTATTTTGATACAGCTGTCAAACTCTGCCAGGTATTTTATTTGCACTAGATACCTTTGCACCTTTAGAAACCTTTGAAATCTAAGTCGGTGCTTAGGGCCTGATCTGATTACATGTTTAAGGTATTTTAAAGTTTTATTGAATGTAGAAGTTTTCATAAGTCAGTCAGGAGTATACTAACTATTAGAAGTGAAGCGTTCTCATATTAATCTGAGTAAATGGTTGTAGATTTAATCATGCTTGTAGATTTAATTTAGGGGTTTCTTTTTTAATTTTCACTTATGTTCTGCTAGTTTTAAGTTCCTTTATTTCATGGAATCGACAAAAGAAATTATAATTAATTTGAAGATTTAGGCTGCTTTTCAAATTTGAGGATTTGATATAATTCTTAATTGTAAAATTCTATGAAATATTTTTTGTTCTGAATCCATGTTTCAAAAAGTGAAAAAAAAAAAAGAGAAAAAATAATGTCATAAAAAATGGCTACTCATGTTAACGTAAGGGGTTTGATCTAATATATTTTTCCTCAGTCATTTAATCTGACATATTTTCAATTACACATTTATTTAAATATTTCATTTTAATGTGGATGTCTATTTCCTTCAATCATTAGGATCTCGTTTCTAGAGTAGATCCCTGTCCTGTAAATTTCAATTGTGTTTGTAGGAAATGTTTGACATTGGACTGAACTCCCTTTACTGTCATATTAAAGTTTGAGAGAAATGCAATTTTTATATCTATTATTTCAGTATTTATCACAAGAAGTCCGAATGCATAGGTGGCATCAACTGAATCTTATGGATAATGACTGATAGGAGTGTCATTATGCATTTTATCCAGTTAGGCTTGAATTGCAAGTGTCATACAATTTTAGGAAGCCTTCAAAACATTGTGACATTTGAATACAGAATATCTTAGTATCTTGCTGTTGAATGAAATCCCTGCTAATGTCTTGGCTTAGTCCTACGAATTCTTTGTGTTGTTAGATAGTGAAAAAAATAATAGTGTTTCTGCAAGATAATGTTTACACTTTTTTGCCATCTGTTAAATGTGATGTATGTATCGTCAGACACACCATCAAGAGTATAATGCATTAGTGTTTTACATTCCCAGTCACTTAATTGTCTAATGGAAGTTGTTAATTAGTGTCATCATCAGCTTTTGTTTGTACAATTACAAATATGGTGATTGTTGTTGAGTGGCAGTCAACATATCTGTTGCAGCAACTTGTTTCTGTTCTCCTAAGAATATTCAGTAGCAGAAGAAACAACTAAATGTAAAATCCTATGGGAAAGTTTGGTATGGCCACAGAACCAAGATTTACATCCCAGTTCAGTACGTTTTTGTAACAGGTCTGTTTGCATGTGCAGCTGCATAAGCAACTATGCTCATTTTGGAAAAGTCTTCTTTATTTATTATAAGGAATGCTTAGTGAAAATCAGGCCCTGTGTGTTTTTACAAAAGTTCACCCTCTTAGATTCGAGCCTTCTCATAAATGTCTTTAACCAAATAAGTTGAAGACAAATTAAAATCAGATCCATGGCCTTCCATGCATAGTTTCATTCTGTGTGACTAACAAAGCAGAATGCACTGAATTTACCATGATCTTTTATGATTTTAACATTTTTCCATGAATGTGATTCCTACATGTGTGGAAATACTTGTTTTGTTCCAGTGAGACTTCTGTCTTTCTTTCAGCAAATAATTTAGGCATATTTATTATGCTTATTCCTTGTGGGCCAGAATTTGATGTCTGTTACCTTAGAGCTAAAGCACTCAGTCTCCCTGTTCTGGAGATTAAACGGACAAAGCATCCTGGATTTGTTCTGTGCATAAAACATGTTGGGGACAGTATAGAAAACTCTAGCTTTTTGTGCTGATACCATAAATATTTTAACATTCTGTTTTCACTTTGGAATTTAACAGGTATTTTTCTGGCATAGACTGTGTGTGTAAAACTTTTTTGCAACAGAGATCCTTTATGTTTCTTTGTCTTCCTTTTGTTCATGAAAATATTTTTCTGATGCAGTTAACTAGGAAAAAAGTTTGCTATTGACCCTTAATCAGCACTAATTAATCCGCAGAAAACACGTAACTGAAAAAAGATTTCATTTTAAAATCCAAAATGAAATGCCACTAGGAATGGCTAATGATAAAGTGCCTTATGCAGCATGTTCTGTAACCAATAGGATATTTTGATTAAACATGTTTTGAGTGAAATCATTCACATTTGAGAGGTACAAGACACATTTATTTTGTTTTCTCTCTACCTTTACATGTGTCAATACTTCAATAGTTCGTATATGTTATGTGCACTCTATGTAATGTGGTGACATAGTATAGGCTTGATTTAAATATGCTTGAAGCTTTTCTGCTCTTAAGATCTTTTCAGAGAATGAATGAGGAAGATGAAGGAAAAGTTGGTGAGCACCCTAAAAAACTTTTAAAGCTGTCATGATGAATACAGGTAATACATTTCTTGGAAGATATTACAGCTAATGAACTTTCGTCCATATTTATTTCTTCCTCTGATTTCAAACAGGAGAAATGGCATAGACTTTGTGGGTGGGTGGGTTGGGGATAAAACCCCCAGATGTTATTGAAAGCTGTAGCTGTCAAAATGCATGTAGGATCTTCTGGAAGAAATTTCAGATCCTCCAGAATCCTATAGAGCAAAACCATCTAGAATCCAAATGAGAATTTAAAGTAAGAGACATAACTAATTTATTTCATTGCAGTAGTTAGAACTTCAATGTTCAACATGAAGTTTGATTACATGACCATAAGACAAATGTGCTAGTGTGAGCAAAAGACAGGACTCCTAAGTAAAAGCAACTTGTGGTAGTTTCAGCTTTCTCTTTATTTTTTCTGAAGTTCAAATATGTTATTGCTATAAGCTAATTAGCATGCAGGTGATGTGTTAACCTAATATTGCAATTATTGAACTGGGAAAGCATTTGTTCCTCAATCCACTTAAAATTTGCAGGTGCAAATTTTGAAGCTTAATTGGGACAGTTTAAATGCAAGTATCTTTAAAGGTGTCGTTAAGGTCAGACTATTTTTTTCCCCTTCTCCTTTTAAAGGAATGGGAAAGGTTAATTCTGAGGATGCAGGTCAGTATAATGTTAGTCATCAAAATGAACACACCTAAATGAACCTAAAATAATACCTAAATGAACATAAATCTCAGAGTAAAAATTACTGCTTTAAGAGAAAAAAAAAAAAAAAACCCTATAAAAATTTGTGATACAGACACAGCATTACCACAAAATGCCATCCTGATATAGTGTTAAGATAATTAATTTTACAGATCTAGAGTTGATTAGGAATGGGAACATTTACTCTACAAAAAAGAGAAAGAAAATGTACTATGAAATTAAGATTTATTTTTTCCCCAGAAAATATGTACTTATTACTAAAAGAATTCTTGGTGAATCTATTACCCATAAAAATTTATTAATGTCTGGAAAAGGACCAGTTCTTATATCACTTGTACGGTGTATCCCTTATCTGTAGATTCTGACATCTGTAATTGTGAACAGCTGTGCTCAAGATATATTTTGTTGGCGGTAATGAAGATAATGCTTTTTGAACCACCACAGATTTTTAGAGCTTGATCTGTGGGTATGAACTCCTGGTCTTCCGAGGAATTAACTGACCTTACTGCAGTTGTACATGAAACTGCTGGTCGGCCCGCCTGGATCAGAACAGCCTTGAATCATTACCTAAGGGCCTGTTCTAGATTGGCTGGTGATCCTCCACCCTCCAATTAAAGTGTATTCACTTCAACAAAGTTCAATCCCAGTACAGAAACTGCTAAAAGCAGATGTAAAATTTCTAGTAATTTTATTTAATCATTTAAAACAATATGACTTTGTTACAAATTTTCATTGAAAATCCTGGATATCTATGGTAATTTTTGGCACTGTGCATCTCTAAACCAGAAAGAGCTATGTTGTAATTATACAAATAATTCAAACATTGGATTGCCATCATCTTTAATGAAAAATGCCTCCTTATCTTACTGTAGTGGTTTGACCCCGGCCAAATGCCAGGTACCCCCAAATTAACCCATACACACACCCAGGGCTCATGAGTTGAGATAAAGAACCAGGAGAAAGATGCACTCAAAGTGCAAACAGGCCTAACTTAAGTTGCAAAGAGTGATTTATGCTCCTTCCCAGCAGCTGCACAGGGGAATGAGGCACAGAGAGGGTGGGGAGGTGGGGTAGGTCAGTTCATCACCCGGATCTTCTTCCACTGCTCAGGGGAGAGGCTCTTTTCCTCTGCATAGCCATGGGTCTCACTTGTGGCAGCCTGCCCAACACTGCTGCAATGTGAGCTCCCCCTACAGGCAAACAGACATCCCAAAACTGCTGTGGTGTGGGGTCCCTCGATCCCGGGGTACAGATCTCCAAGGCCAGACCGTTCCGTCTCTGGAGCAAGGTTTCTTCTCTTTACTGGGCTCCTGCTTGACCACTTTCTCTCTCTCAGGCACCCACCCACATCCAGTGTGGGGCACTCAACTCCATCTTGGGTGCAAGGCCTCTCTCTCCACTGGACTCCTGCTGGACCACGGCCTCCTCCAGGGCATCCACCCCAGCATGGGGCACCCCACCACAGGCTGTGAGTGGATCTCAGCATTTCCCGTGGGCCCCCATGGGCTGCAGGGGCACAGCTGCTTCACCATGGGCCTCACCACGGCCTGCAGAGGAATCTCGACTCCGTTGCCTGGAGCTTCCCCTCCCCCTCCTTCTCCACTGACCTTGGTCTCTCCATGTTGTTTTCCCTCACATGCTCTCATCTCCTCCTCCTCCTCTTCCGGCTAAAAAGAAGTGCATGCACACATTGTTTTGATTTCTTCTTAAATGTGTTATCACAGAGGCGTAACCAACATCTCTCATTGGCCCAGCCTTGGCCAGCAGCATGTCCATCATCTTCAGAGCCATTAGAGACTGGCTCTGCTGGACATGGTGAAGGCTTCAAGAAGCTTCACACAGGAGCCATCTTTGTGGCTCCCCCCACTAGTAAAAACTGGGCCCAGCAAAACCACTTACATGAAAGGACCCTTGCAGTAATCCAGATGTGTTCTCATGTAACATGCACATAATTATGCTGTTTCTTTCGTTCTAAGCTTGCATTGCTATCTCAGCTTGGCATTGCAGAAGACAGTTTGTAAAGGTTGCATTTAAACATATTGAAGTGAGGGCAGAAAAAATGAGCCTTTTAGCAGCATATATGGAATCTTATTTGAAAATATATGTGGAATAATAGGTATTAGGGAGAAAATGTGTTTATTGCAATAGATATCCAACTATCTCTACCATTGGCTCAAGGGAAGCCTTGATAATATGGCATAAAAGAAGGTAGTATTCACTGACTTTTGTCATTATTTGAAGTGGATTTAGAACAAACAATACTCTAAGTTTTTGAAGGCAGGTGCCATATTGAAGGAGAGTGCTAGTTTTGGTGTGGAAAAGAGTGAAATATTTCTGACAGAAGTGTTAATTTGGGCAGTTCATATCTTTGAAGCATTTTCTGGCACTGCAACACTACTGTTGAAAATTTAAGGTAAGCATGTATTTGTGTATTTTGAAATGTACATTTTCAGGCATAATCAGTGTTTGGGAAGTCAATGAGGTTTCAAAGAATGTTCCATCACTACTATTGGGTTTTCAGTATACACTGCAGTGTAGAATAAAACCGAAATAACCCAGTTCAGATACTGTTTGAAAAATACTGTAATCAAAGCACTGACTTTTAAAAGTTGCTATGAATGAAGAGGTGTTTATGCTTTATAAACATTCTAGTCTGATACTAATGTATTCAGACAGAGAATCACAAAAATCTGATTTGCATAATGTGGATCAATGTTGTCTCTTTTTTTTCAGTTTAACTTGCAGTCCTCTGCCATGTTTTATTAATGTTTATCAGAGAACTAAGCTTTATCAATCTGTTATGAATGATCTGACATTTCAAACCAGTTTGACAGCTAAAGTGATAAATTGGCAACTCTGTCATCCAGAGACAAAGCTCAGAAATGTGAGAAATGTTTTGGTTGTGGTGTTTTGGTTTGTTGGGGATTTTTCCCCAACAGTGACATCTGGATTCCTCTCTGGCTTTCTGGCTCATCTCCTGTTGCTTCTGCTGGTCTGACTGTGCTGGTTCCCAATACATTCACTGTAAAGCTGCTCTCGAGGCTGGCATATATTCACACTGTTCCTAGCCATCCTTGCATCTTTGCATGCTGTTGGTTTTGGCTCCCTTGCAATGGAAATGAAGTCTGCCAAACTTCAATGTCTAGTGTAATGCTAGGAGAGCATTCCAGGTTCACCATTCCAAGCAGAGGGGAAGAATATGAGCTCCTCAAAGGAATTTATCTCATTGTCCCTGTTGTAGAAAACAATGTCAGATGCTGCTAGCAGCATGGCAGCAGCACAGTAACAGTGCAGAGGATCTTCCAGTATAGTTAAGAGAAAAAAAGTTCCATAGTAGAAAAAGCAAAGTCAAAGAAATGAAAAATTAGTAGACAGTGACAGTGAACCTGGGTCTTAACTGACACTGGCAATGGGTGGAATCTGGAGCTATTAGTGCACACTTGTCAGTATTCCCTCATTCTGGAATGTCTTTGAAGTAAACTATGATTTTACTCAGTGTGCAGGAAGAAGTAACATCCATATAGGTAGCAAATAAAATAGATTTGGAGTTTAATCTGTTTTGCTTAGTTGGTTGGTTAGCTGTGAGGGTGGCTTGTGGCTTTGGGGGTGTTTTTTTCATTGGTTTTGGTTTTTTGGTGAGTTTGAATTTTGGTCAGGTTTTGCATTTGTTTGAGGGTTTTTCTACAAGGCCTTTAAAAAAAAAAAAAAAAAAAAAAAAAAAAAAATATTCATATATTAGGTAATGAGGTTGCTCAAAGCAACTGCCAGATTTCCATTTATCTTATAATACCATGCATACCTGCTCTGTTACAGCTTTCTAGTAGTAAAATGAGCTGTTGTTAGCATACATTCTGTCAAGAAACAATTCATTTCTATGTGAGCTTGTACGTATTATACTTTTGTACTTTTCTCATTTAAAAAGCAATTTGGCTATAAATAAATCTTCACAAAAATGTTTTTCATTTTCTTCACCTGGTAGCTTCCCACGCATCCTGTGAAATATCTCCGCCTCTCACTGTGTGAGAATTTCACAGAATTTACAAATACACCTTATAATAATTTTTTTCAGTTACTAGAAACAAAGTGTTGGAACAAATAATTTACACATTTACAATGTAAGTGCCAGAAAAATCCCTAGAGTAACACATAATATAATAAATTATGTGCTAACAAGACCCTGCTAGCTGCTGCTGATAATGCAGGAAAATCAAATTTTGTTCTGGTAATTTTTGGTTTCAGGTGATATTTTGTCATTTCTGTGAGTAGTAAAAGTGGGTCTTTAGAATAAATACTAGGTATAGCAGGAGCAGCATTCTAGAAGGAATATTGAAAAAATGTTCTCCTCCCTGTCTTGGGAAGTTCCTTTTCAGAATCACTCTAAATCTTGTAATGCAGGTCAGTTCTCTCATACTACCATTAACATTTGCTAAAAAATCTAATATGATGACACTTGTCTACACACCAGGAGTCAGGAGGTATTGAGGATAGGAAAAGGTTGTCCTTCTTAATTTTAATTTCAGAACAATATTAAGATTTTTTTATTTTTCGACTCTATAACCAAGGTTAACAATTAGAAGTACTAATTGTATAATAGTTAGCATGTTAATCACAGAATCACAGAACAGACTGTGTTGCAAGGGACTTTAAAGATCATCTAGTTCCAACCCCCATGCTGTGTACAAGGACACCTTTCACCAGAGCAGGTTGTTCAGGGATCCATCCAGCCTGGCCTGGAACACTCATAGGGTTGGGGCATCCATCACTTTGGATAACCTGTTCCAGTGCGTCACCACCTCACAGTAAAGAATTTCTTCCTAATATCCAATCTAAACCTACCCTCTTTCAGTTTGAAGCCATTTCCCCTTTTTCTGTCACTCCATGCTCTTGTAAAAAGTCCCTCTCCACCTCTCTTGTAGGCTCCCTTCAGGTAGTAGCAGGCTGCAATAAGGTCACCCTGAAACCTTCTGTTTTCCAGGCTGAACAATCCCAATTCTCTTAGCCTTTCCTCACGGAAAAGATGCTCCATCCCTCTAATCCTGTTTTATCCATTTGGAACACCCTGTGCTTATGCTTAATTTTGTGGCGAATTAAAATTCCCTCATCTGTCTCAGACATTTAATTCATGTACCTGATTTCTACTGTCCCCTTGTGACCTCTTGTATTTTGCCATAACCTTCTTCCTGAGCACATTGTATCTGGGAAAAATATTAGTCCTTGCAGATATCTTGTCATAAGAAATAGAAAAGCACATTTCACTACCTGACAAATATCTCATGTTCTTAGCTGGTATCAACAACAGAAACACTCCTCCTCTGTGAGAGCTGACAATAGCCAAGCAAGAAAAGGTTTGTGCGAACTCACTTCTGTTCATAGTTATCATTCTCAGGATCCAGACTCAATTGTGCAAAAATGGAATAGTCTAGTGTCAGCTTTAACATTTAAGAAAAAACTGAACACAATTTTTTTGTCTGAATCTTCAATGGCAACCTATCTTCCCACATGCCTCAAGTGGATGGACGGGGAGATGAAGGCAGGGGTAGGAAAATCCCTTCCACTGTTTATCCTGGGCTGCATCCAAAGCAGTGTGGCCAACAGGGTGACGGAGGGGATTCTGCCCCTTTGCTCTCCCCACTCTGGGATCCCCAGCACAAGATAGACATGAACCTGTTGGAGTGAGTCCAGAGGAGGGCCACCAAGAGTATTAGCTTACCAGACAAGATGCTGCACCATGAAATTTGAGAAAGAGTGATAAAATAGCTTGCATAAAGTTCGGCAAAGAATTTAGTTAAATATATTAAATTGAAATAAACACATGTATAAATTTATTCAGAAACACTGGATGTACCTATGCCTAAAGCATATGTTACATGAAGTCTCATCACCAAAAGGACTGGTGAGAGAAAATAAGGGAGAAGGACCTTGAGGGGAAGCTGTATGAGAAGCAGCTGAGATCACTTGGTCTGTTCAGCCTGGAGGAGACTGAGGGGAGACCTCATTGTAGTCATAACTTCCTCCTGAGGCGAAGAGGAGGAGCAGACACTGATCTCTTCATTTTTGTGACCAGTGACAGGACTTCAGGGACTGGCCGGAAGTTCTGTCAGGGGATGTTTAGGTAGGATATTAGGATTTTCACCCAGGGGATGGTTGGGCACTAGAACAGGCTCCTCAGGGAAGTGGTCACAGCCTGATAGAGCTCAAGAAGCATTTGGACAATGCTCTGGGGCACATGGTGTGTTTCTTGGGGATGTCCTGTTTAGGGCTGAGAGCTGGAATCAGTGATCCTGATAGGTTCCTTCCAACTCAGGATATTCTGTGATTCTGTGATTTTATTCTATGTGCTTGAATTTGTTACTGAGACAAACAGACCTGAGAATGAGGCCAGTCGAATTCAGATGATACAGAGTTTGTTTGGAAATGTCAAACCTATAGTATTTCAGATCACTTTTAAAGTATGAGTAGTTTTCAAAGTATCCAAGTTTTACCTATCTAAATGTGGTTAAAGTAACAATTTTATTTTGTGGACCAAATTTCATGCACCACTTCTCCATCAGTGTCATCTTATGTTTCTCCTCAAAATTATAATCAGAATTATAATGCATATTTCCACTGAGTAAATAATTTAGTAGCATTAAGTGTTGTATTTTTTATAGTTTTGACATTACATGCTTTTGGCTTATTAATTTGCTAAGACTTGCTTTGCAGAGGGGTAACTGATATGTTAAACAATAACTAAAAATTGACTGCTTGCTTTTTAAAGAAGAAATTTGGCCTGGCTTTAGCACTGCTGGGTTATAAAGGGCATAACTGAGTTCTGTGTATTTTTAAATGGATTCCTTTGAAAGAGGCACGGTGAATGCTGCATTTGACACTGTCTGGGAAATCTGTCTTGCCTTACACTCAGGGCTATGTTTATGGGTGAGGTGTTTAACCTTGCCAAATAGATTTCAGATTTTGAGGGACAAATTAAAGTCAATAGCAGTACATTCATGCAGAATGATTTAATGACAAATGTTCATCCCTGGCAAATTGGGCTAAATTCTGGTCTTTAGTGTGATAAAATAACAAAATAATTCCTGCCAAAATAATGCTGCTACATTTGTGCCTTAACAGTGACAGAGACCAGATGTCATTCTTCTCTACTTACATGAAGGTTTTTGCATGTTTTAATGCCATGAGAATAGTGTTTACTGTAAGTCACATTGCTGTGAGTTCCACAATTAGGGAAGTAATGTTACTGATTAGCAAGATAAGTCAGATCTATGCTGTTTAGAGAGATCTCTTTTTGCATATTATCAAGCCCAGTTTGAAACATTTTTAGTGTTTACGTGAATAATTAAAGGTAATCATCAAGAGAAAAATAGTAGCACCTGTTGTTTGCATGTTCTTTCATTAAAACAGGTTGTTAGAGTGACAAAGAAAAAAGAAATAACCTTTTGAGAATGGTGTTCATATTCCTGTGGTGTTGGAAGTACTCTGTTGAACAAAATTTCAAGGCACCAGAGACTAATGAGGGGGGCTGCTGATTGTTTGGGGTTTTTTTGGGTTTTTTTTTAAGTTTGAGGGTTTTTCATTACTTTCTTGTCACAAATAAGTGCTTGTTGGTACTCTGAGATAATTTCTGGCATAAGGACAACAAAAATATACGAGTGGTAGTTTAAAATTTAAACAGAAATCAATGAAAATACTGCTAAGCTATCACATATTTTGGAAGAAGTTACGGCTCTCTAAGGACCCCACTATGTTAAAATACTTTTCATAAGTATGGCATTTAAGTGCTTGGCTTGTAAGTAAAATGATGCATATTGACAACATTACTTTTTCTAAGTTTTGGGTTTTTCATATGGCAAAGCAAAAAAAATTTTGAGATTTAGGATAATCAACAGATCCAATTATTTCAAGAGGAAATTATATACTTATGAATGTAATTTTTAATGTTTCTTTTACATTTTTTAAAATTAAAATATGAGTTTTTAATTTCCTTTTCTAGAACAACAACTGATAAATTCAGTGTCTGATTCATTGTCTGCAGTATATTCTGGGCATCCATTATACAGCAACAAATTGCCACCAGATTGTTGCTATCACACCTAGCATGAGCTGTTGTGTTATTTAGCTCTTTTTATCTTCAGAGCTCTTCTTCCTCAGTTTTCTCAGTGGACAGCTGGTACAGTCGTGCAGATTGCACACTAATGTTCTTTTCAGAGAGAGTACTGTTTTTTCTTCAGTTGATAGCTGGGGCTTGTATTAAACAAGCTTCAGAAGTTTGTGTTAAACAAACCAGTGTCTTGAAGTTTTGGTAAAAAAAAAAAAAAACTGTGATATTCCAGTGGTGGCACTAAGGACCCTAGAAGCTTTCTATGTCAAATGAACTGGAATTTTGGCTGATCTGTGTAAAATTAGTAGAAGGCTTCGGTCTACCTTTTCGGAAGATGAATAGAAATTTTCTGAACATTTTACACTTCATAAAAATTTATAGGAATAGCTGTGCCTTTATAAAGCTTGCAGCATCATCTATTCTATAACTGAATTCTTCCTCTCTGTCATCATCTCTCATTATTTATCTCTTTGCTTATAAGTTTTTGAATTTTGTATTGACTTGTAGCATCAAATTGAGCCATTTTCCGTACTCACACTGTTTCTTTAGGAAAGATTACATAGCAGTTTGTAAAATATGATGACATTTCTCTAAAAAAATCAGGAAAACAACCTTTCAATACGATTTCTTATTTGGAAACAAATATGTTATATTCCATGTCAAAATAGTCAGTTGCTGTCATATCAACATAAAAAACCCACAGTAAACATTACATATGTTTCATCAAAGTTCACTCATGATTCTTGATGTTAAATTTGCAGTGGAAATGGATTGGAAGATAGGACTGTCTGCTGAGAACCAGAAAGTGGTACTGATAATGCATTGTGGTCCAAGTATGACAAGCCTCTTACAACATCCTTCTAGGGAGGACATAGGGTTTACAGAGATTTTGGGTTTGATTTTGGGGTTTTTGTTGGTTCAGGTTTTTTAAATTTGTTTATTTGGTTTGCTTTTATTTACTCTAGGTTGTGATGCACAGTTCCTTGGGAGTGAAATGTTTACCCGAGTGATTACACAATAGCAGCTCTTTAAGCTATTACACTAGCTTGCAGCACATTGTCTCTCAGTTGATAACACAAATAAACTTCAGGTTTAAAACCACTTAATTTTCTGGCTTATTTCACATATTTAATGGTCTTTTAGAGTTATCTCCATTTCTTTACCCAGAATGAATGGCTTTATCTGGGAAAAAAACCCAAAATGTAAAGCAGCAGAGGTCTCTAGATTCTAGCTTTTACAGAGTTAACTAAGCCCTCAGGAATGTGATGGGACTAAAAAAACTATATTGGTATAATGTTTTGAAACTTTTGAGCAATTTAGTCATTCTAATAGAGGTAGTAATTTCGTTTGGTTTTTTTTTATTTCTGAAAACTGTCAGAGTTTCAAAGCTATTTATGGAAGAAAGAGTAAAAGAGGAGAGACAACAGTGATCACTCTTTGGGAACACTGGGATGCACTTTCTTGAGAAATGCATTATATCTACACAAGAAGAGAAGCAAAGAACCAAATCAGCTTCCTCCTAGCTGTAGTTTTGA
This sequence comes from Dasyornis broadbenti, assembly GCA_013397935.1. NCBI lineage: Eukaryota > Metazoa > Chordata > Aves > Passeriformes > Dasyornithidae > Dasyornis > Dasyornis broadbenti. Next base: position 210,042 of record VZRN01002999.1, read on the forward strand.
ACAGGCCAACAATATCATATGGTCCTAAAGTATTTCCAGTATTTAATTGAGTCAGTGTTTCTTAGCCATTTTAATTTCTGGATCATTACATTTTATATAATAAATTTATATAATCATGAACAACTAGTTTGCACTTTCTGTGACGTAATCCTGGTGTCTATTTGGTGTCTGGTCACTGACTGATGCTGGAACATATCCCAACACTACCAGGTGCTTACAGCTGTTCTATGGTCATTGTCAGGGCTAATGCACTGTTTTCTGTAAATTATTTGAATGCCATAAGCCTGGATTTCTTAGGTAGACATTTTTTGTTAAAATAAAACAACAAAACCCAAAACAAATAAAGTAACAAACAAAACAAAAAAAAAGCCCTCAACTGGCCCAAAAAACCCACTAAACCGCAAAAAACCCCTATAAACCGATACCCCACAAACAAAACCCAAAAAAACCTACCCCCCAAAAAAACCACAAAAAAGCAAACCCCACAAACAACAACAACAAACAAAAAACCCACCAAAACAAACAAAAAACCCAAAACAACAACAAGGGAAAAAAATCACAAAAAAAATCCCAACGCACTTTTCATTGCACAGAAGTGCATCCAGACGGCTCTTGAGTATCTCCAGTGTGGGACAGTCCAGTGCATGGTTACTCACACTATAAAGCAATTCTTCCTTGTGTTCAGGTGGAAATTCCTGAGCATCACATTCTGCCATTGCCTGTTCCTCTGTTGCTTAGCAGCACTGAGAAGAGCCTGGAGCCATAGTGAAGATATTTCATTCTGGTTTTGTCCTTTGGTCTCTGAATCTGGAGTACATCAACCATGATGCTGACCACAGAATAACCATATTTAAAACCAAAGCCTTCTTTTCTGAGACTTGATTTAGTTTTATTTTTCCTATAGCCATGAAGTCTTAGCATTTAATTCACACTCCCAGTCACCCTTTTTTTAGTGTAAAAAATTAATGAAGTAGAGATGCTTCATAAGATTATTATTAAAGAAGGTCTAAAAATATTGATAGTTATGGATGCTCTCTTTAATTTGCTGTGAGTTCCATCAGTGCACATGTAGTCCTCACATATGCTGTAGCATGCTTCCACTGTAAACCAGCAGTCATCCCCATTCATGTCTCTACTGAGGATATAGAGGCATAGTTTTTGTAGTATGTTAGAATTTAATCAATTTTTTTTGGGTGGGGGGTGGTAGGGTTCTGTAATCAGGTTATGATTCTTCTCAACTTTTCTTTGTTGCTTTGTCCTCAGTTTGCTTTCGAAGAAAAGATTTCTAACCTTGTTAATTGCTAAATTACAGAATATTTTATATTCAAAACTGAGCTGCATCAAGTAATTCTGACTGATCATAGAAATCACTTACTGTTTTCAAGTCATTAAAAGTCAGGCTCTATAGACTATCTCATTGTTCTAAATAAAAAACTCCCTCCAGTGTCACTTTTATATATGATAAACAAAGTAAAAGTGTGGCTGACATTAGTACGGTTTTATATGGTAGGGAACAAATGGGCCTCCTGCTGTGTTGCTACCATGTGGCCACATGAATTTAGTAAGACACTGTCCCACCTACCAGAGCCAGGTGTAACAACTGCAGGAACTAGTGGGTGGACACTAATAATACTGAAGTAGGAGATTTCAACTTGGGTATAATTGGGACACCAGGGAATCCAATGTGGGTGTTAATCTCTGGTAGGAAATGGCAGTTTGAAGGAAGATGGCAGCCCAATAAGATGATTGTGATATTTTTAAACTTATTTTAAAATTATTTATTTCCTACAACATTTGTTATGCTCCTGCCATTTGCCATCCTCCAAGGGTGAGGCTAAGATTACCAGTACACTGAAAATCAAAAATCTGACTGCTGTTACACCTTCAAGATAAGCTGAGTTTCTGAAAGAAATGTATTTATTAATTTACGTGTTTTCAAGGACTGGACAACATCTGGGTAAAAAGTTGGAATTTAAAATTCATACTGATCCACTGTGTACATTTTTCTCTTTAGCCCTGTGGATCTAATCCTTATAAGACACACTGAGTTCTCTGCATGCAGTGCCTCTAACAAGAATCTTCTCCATTACACAAAATTACGTTCTCAGCATAATTATACACAGTACTGCCTGTTCATCAGTAAAATTCTACTTACAGAAAAGCAATATGAAAGAGACTAGTTTCTTAAATCAGTCCCCTAACACGAATATTTGTGACTTGTTTGTTTGTTGTTTGTTTTTGTAGTTAGAATTGTAGATATACCTTACTTTTGGTTTAAAATCTATTTTGATTTTTTTGGGGGGGTGGAGAAGGAAGGAAGGGAGGGTGTTTCATACATACTGAAGGAAATTATTTAGCTATTCATATGTTTTAACACTGGAAAACATTTACAAAAGCTGTTGCTGTGGCTAGTTTTATTGTGGTCATGAAATGAAAGCCTGACCACTGCAGGTTTCTTATGTAGTTCGCATTCCTCTCTTCAGATTACGTTATTTCAGTTTCATTATTGCTTGGTGTTTATTCTTTCTTGTAAAGTGGGGTAGACCAAAAAAGTGTAGTAGTTTTTAATCTCTAATTTAATTCAACTTTTTGATCTTTTAAATTCAGTTTCCTTTAAGGCACGGTGCTATAGTAGTGCTGGACAGGAAACTTGTAAGTTGGTTTGTCTTTCATGTGCTGCTCTTCACATCAAATTATTTCCTTAGGGGTCACTGCACCCTGCACCAGCTTTCTGAAACCTGCACATTTGTGCTTGTTCCTTTTAAAGAGAGGGTAGATGCCCACAGGTAACCAGGAGAACCCAAAGGCAAACAAATGAGCCCAAACCTGCGAACCTACACTGGTCATTGAAAGTATTGACACATGCGCAAAAAAGGTACCTCACAGCAAAAAAAAAGCACAGAGGGAAGAATGAACAAATGGGAAGACAGAGATACAGTACCTGAGGCACCAGTGTTAGTGGAGTACTCGCATTATTTCATAAACTGTGTGGACATAATTTTGGAGGTAATTCCAGACTGACCATGGGTTGGTTAAGCAGTATAGTTCCTGCTGAATCTTTGCAGTCAAAAGAAGGTATGTTAAGAGGATCTTCTTGAAGATGCAAGCATATGTATTTTTTTGGTGTGGATGGCAGATGATGCTTTAGTAGTACATTCTGCATGTTGTTTTTGTTTGTTTGTTTGTTTGGGGTTTTTTGATGTGACAATTCCCATAGCTGAATTGTGGCAGATTTTGCATCTGCACACCATGGCACAATGACCCACTACTCATGCTGGTCCCTAAGCCAGAGCAGTCGTGTCCACCTTCGTATCACTACCTCCAGGGTTTCTCAAGGTGTGAACCACAGAACTCTGCTGACAAATATAAAAAGTAAAAATAAAATACTCTCAAAATATTAAGTTCATTTAGGGAAGGTTATTTGCCCTTTAGTATTTGACACTTGTAATATGTGTAAGGCAAAGACTTTGAAGCTGTCTTGCTTGACTGGCAGGGCTCAAAGCCAATTATTTACTAGAGACTATTTAAGAGTGCCTGAAGTTTATTGGAACCAAGAATTGAAAAGAAATGTGACTTGCTATGAGATCTCAATGACAATAAAATATGTTAATAATGGAAAAAGCAGTTTGTTGCTTTGCCTCTTCGATAAAGCTAGAATGCTTGAGTCATCAAAATGTGTCCAAAATTTGTAGAACCTGGGAATATTTAACTGTGAGAATTACAGCAATGACAGATGGTGTGGCATTCTTTCAATTATGCCTGGAGTTTTTAAATTATGCTGGGTAATGTGGCTGTACTGATTAATGCAATTGTTTAATATATTCATATAAAGTTCATTATTTTGGTAATATGTGTAAATAACTTGGACTGATAGAAATAGTTCCACAAGGAGTAATTTAATGTAAATGTTTGTGATTGAAAATGTAACAATCATTCTTTGTTGTACTAAAAAGGTATTAATTTTTGAAATATTTTCCAGGCAGATTCTGGTCAGATTTCAGAAAGTGCCAGGATTTTTTGTTTCATAAGACATCTTTATTTCAATTATGCATCCAGGGATATTGAAAAAGAAGGATGCCAACCTAGCCCCATTGAAGTCTGTAGTAAGATTCAATCCTGTGAGTTAAATCCTCAGTTGGGTGTAGTCAGTAAGGCTCCATGAAGAAAAAAACTATAATTGTTGTTCAAGGAGTGTCCTGGGGAACTCAAGAATTTATTGCTGGAAAAGAACTTGAGTTCCAAAACAAATATGGGGGCAGGTTTATCTAATATAAGTATTGAAAAAAAAACCAAAAAACCCTATGTATTATTAACACTCGAATAAAATCTTTGATTATAGTGTTTGTTTAAAATTTATATACTTTTATATATATGGATGTTTTTTCTCTTAGGGATATATAAATACAAACATACATATATCCCATATATGGGGGCCATATAATTCCAGGTGAAAAAAAGCCAAAAAGCTTTTGGAGGGTTGACTCAAAGAAACTCTCTTCAAACCATACAAAGCCATACTGCTTCTCTTTAGTGGTATGATAAACACATATGCATACATTTCATTACCTTGTGGAACTATGATATGTACATTTAATTTTAAGTTGTTCAACCATGTGCTAAAGGTTTTGAATTTGCTTTTAAGTTTTGAATCTGAAAGTAAAGAAAAAACAGAAGAGAACTCCCCATTTCATACGAGAGCTTTTAACTTAGTAAGCTCCTGTGAAAGTAGTTTTTCTCAGTTTTATCACAGTGACAGACAAGAAGTCCTAGAGTAAGGCTCACTATGTTGAGATACAAAACACAACAACAATGGTGTTCCATCCCGTCAAAAAATTCACTCAAAGAGAAGACTAGTTTCTCCTGGAAATAGTAATTTCACTAAAACAAATTCCAAATGCTGCTTTATCACCCTACATGTCATAAAAATGTTTCCAAATTTCTATAGCAGGTTTCTGCAATTTAATAAGTAAACATCATCTATGTGTTGATTCTGTGTCACCTTATTCTTGAGCCTGAAGGAAATTGTCTTTTGTCTGCTTTATAAGCAGGACAAGAAATAACTTATTCTCATAAATGACAGTGTAGCTGTAGTTTTGAACACAGTGCAGACACTAATGTTTTGCATATACAATGAGAATTTGGCTTTCTTTTATTACTGTGTGTGATATAGAGAGGTGACTTGTCAGCATTTAGGTATTGTAGCTACAGAACTACAGAACGATAACATTCAGTGACTTAAAAAGCTATATTTATTTCATAATCAGGAAGAATATGATGACTTGTGAAATTTCTATGCAAAAGGTGCTGGACACAACAGCACAAAACAGGAGTCCCCAGCCCCTCCACAGAGGAGGATGTCCACTCTGACCACCTCTGCATTATCAGATGAACAGTATCTGTTGAAAAGCCAGCTGCACAGTTGCAGTTGTGGTGATGTTAATGCAGCAGAAGTAATACACAGAATCACACAGAGTGGCTGGGGTGAAAGGGTCTTCTGTAGAACATACAGTCCAACACCCTTGCTACAGCAGATTTAGCTACAGCTGCTTGTGCAGTCTTGAATCTAGGCAGGTTTTGTGTATTTCCAGAGGAGAAGATTCCACAACCTCTCCATGCTCTGTCACCCTCAAAGTAAAGAATTTTTCCCTTGTATTCAAAGAGAACTTCCTGTGTTGCAGCTTGTGCCCATTGCCCCTTCTACCATTGCTGGGCATCACTGAAAAGTATCTGGCCCCACCCTCTTTATACCTGCCCTTAAGGTATTTCTTGACATTGCTAAGATTTCATCTCAGACTTCTCTTCTCCAGGAATAATAGACCCAGTTTCCCCAGCCCTTCCTCATAAGAGAGGTGCTCTAGTCCTCTCATCATCCTTGTAGTACTCCTCTGGAGTACACTTTCAGGAATGGTAATTCCACCACTTCCATGGGTAGCCTATTCCAAGAGGGTTTGTTTTTAGTTTGTTTCTTTGAAAGCATGCACTGATTCAATCCCCAGTAAAGCTGGTACTTTCTCCTGAAACCTCATTTATCATATTTTAAGTTCAAAATAGCTGCATCAGCTTAGCAATCTTATGATGTTCTAACTTTATGAAGTACTCCATGTATTTACATCTGTTTCAGTGTACTAGGTTGAAAAGATTTAAAGGCCATGATTATTATTCAGAGTTAAAATGCAAGCCTGAAAGTTTCTCATGGCAATACAGTGTTTTTTGGGTGAACAGGTAGTTCCCATGCCAACCTCTTCTACAAGATGCTGAATGCTACCATTTAGCACATATGTATATCTGCAAGCTAAGAATACATTTTTTAATTTTAATTTCTGCCATATGGAGGTCACACAATCTAATAATTAATCTCCATTGTGAATTTTTCTAGCAAAGTCTAAAAACCTGAAAGAAAGAGGCTATCACAAAAAAAAAATAATAATGCATTGCATAATGTTGTAAAAGGAGTTTAAAAGAGAACAGTAGATTCAGTTTTAATTTTGCAAGTCTCATTCTATTATCATAATCAGAAATCCATATTTGCTCCTGAATATTTCATCTCTTATGTAGTCAATATAATTTTATTCATAGTATTGTGTTGTAGTGTACTGGATCTGAAATATTTTCTTTTTTTTTTTCTCATTTATTCTGAAAGCTTCATTGACATATTAAGTTATCTGATGGAATATAAGAAAAATGTACAGTAATTATGTTTTGAATTCAGCAATTTTACAAAACTCTTGCAATATAGATTCATCTTTTCAAAGTAAAATAAAATAATTAAAATATGTGAAATATGAAAAGCTGAAAATTATTTTACAAGTATTTAACATAGTGCCTACAAGCTTAAATAATGGTCAGAAGATACTGTGGTGCATTTAGATCTAGAAATAAGCATACTCTTTCTTTCTTCATAGTTCTGTATGGATTGATGTTCTTTTACTTTCACTATTGCAGAGCTCAAAAATTCTGTTAAGTTAAAATGCTAATGGGTTTTGTGAACTTAAAATAGCACTAAAAGATTATTTTCGCATGTCAGAGCTTTCTTTGACTTGATCAGCTCATAGAAATTACCTGTGCAAAATGTGGGTCTTTACGTATGTGGTATCATTCCTTGCTCATTGGAAAATGCCTCTTTTTTTTCTGGTAGTTCTTTGATATTTTTACTCTCTTTACCCCTTTGCTAAGTGTGTTCTCAAGACAAAACACACTAAGGTAAAAATACTGTACAATAAAGTTGTTGAGATAATTATGTTGTTTCACAGTGTTACATAAATATTAAATAACCCCAAATTTAGCATCAATTAAACATTGAACCAAGAGAAAATAAAAATGTGTTGCTTACTTATGGCAAGCTCTGAACATATTTTCTAACATTCTGCCTGAATAATCTGTGCTTAAAATTAAATCCTTGGATATTGTGCAGTTGCTGAAGTATCTTTTTGCAGATGGTGAGCTGGCCAGTGTTAGAGCTGAGATTTCATATGTACTCTTTAAGTGGTGTGTGGCACTTGGGAAAGCTTTGTGAAGTAGTCATTATCTTCATCACATGTTGATAGCGCATCAATAAAACTTCCCTGACTATGAAGACATTTTGACCATCCAGCCCCAGACTTCTCTGTTCTCAAGACAGACACATGCCCTTTTCATGCCACCCTCATATTCATAAAAACACCCACTTGAATGACATGTGCATGTGTCACTTGAAGACAAGGGGACTGCAGCCTGAAATTCTTCATCCCCATCTGTTAAATGACAAGGTCCCAGATAAATTTAAAGATGTAAGACCAGCTTTCTGTGCAATGAGTAGATGAAAAACTGTCAGCATTTAGGAAGGTGTTTCTATGTATTGAGGAAAAATTTGGGACAAATATACAAATATGTCACAAATATTTTCTATAACAATTCTGGAGTATGTAAATGAAGCAACATTTTTAAAAAATATTTTGTAGAATTTGTTATTTGCATCAACTTCACATATAACATGTGAAGTAATACCTTCTAGCAATACCTTCTAACAAGACTTTTCAAAGCAAAATAGAAAGGACAAATAGTGGAAGGGGTTTTTAAATCTTCTTCCTTCATTTTCCTGGACTGTGTTGTAGTAGACGTGCTTCTACTAGATGTCTTACTCATGTAAGATATTATCAGAGCCATACTCAGTTAATTCTGTAGCAAAGGTAGATCACACAAGGACTTCTTTTAGACTGAATGTTTGTTTCTTCAGATTAAAATTGTAATTCCAGTTAATTAGTATGATGCATACACAGTACAATCTAATGGGAATGCATTTAGACACAATTCACTAATATCACTGATTATTAATTATTGCTTAGCAAACACAAATGCCATGTTTTATAAAATGTTCTGCTTAAATTGAGCAATCTGTCAATATGTTTCAAAGCATAGAAATATTAATGCAATGTTTAATGAAAAATATTTGTTTTTTAGAATAAGGCATGTAACATAGAGACAGAATTAATCTATGATCACCAAGCCTGAATTTTCTGCTTGACTCTTGCCACTGAAAAAGACAAGGGTAGCTAGAGATGATTTTTCCCCTTCAATCAATGAGCCTGATTATTACTTTTATTAATGTTTATTATAGTATAGCTCTGGATTAAACCTTCTGTCGACACTGCTTCCGGCTTCCTCTTAGCCATTACTACATCTCAAGGCAAGCCATTAGCAGGATGTTTTCTTCTTTCCAGCACCCTTTGGCTGCACTGCTGCACTGTGGTCAGAATACTACTACAAAATGTGTCAGTTTTGTGCTGGATGATACGTTTTGCTTTAAATTTGTAGAAGTAATTCTGCTGTTCCCATGTAGATGTGGTGTACAACTTTTTAAATCCATCTTGCCAAGACTGACCTAAACCAAATGTAGGTTTCTGGAAAAAATGGGGTCACACTAGATGCTATTGCTTTTGTGTGGGAAGAAGGTGAATGGCTGGAAAGAGACATGATTACTGGATTTGGGATGCATTAGACATGACTTCAAGTATAAAATTATTTTAAAAGAGTACTACTATTGAGAGCATAAGAAAGCAAAATTATATGTTTAAGTTCACTCTTCCATTATACAAATCCAGATTTAATAAGCTGTAAATACTAGTTCTTCTTCACTTGTCATTCTGGTAAGAAATGGGTTCTGTGTGTCAATACATTTGTACATAAAAAGTAAAAGTATTTTTTTATAGTGCTAGTTTGAAAACAAACCAGCGGAGGAATTAAGTCCACAGAAATATGTTACAAGAGATTCCAAGTCAGACCTACAATTTAATAGGAAAAAATTAAAGTAAAGGTAATAATCAGAAACACCAGCTGGAACTGACAGAGTCAGAACACAACTTGCCTGTTGGTAAGGGTGGTGATAGCAGTTCAGTTAAATGGTGGCTGCAGTCTCCTTGGAGTGATGGATGTGGTCTGGTTGAAATGGTGATCTTGAAGAAAGATCTATTCTGTTTCTAAGGTCCAGTGGTGACTCCTGAGCTCTTCTCTGGGAATCCAGTGGAATAAGTAGTCCAGTTTTCCAAAGACTCAGATTGTATGCAGATAGGAATGTTCAGTTCCTCACCTCTGGGCGGGGCATCTCACAATAGGATAATATAATTTAATGAGTCATAGTGGGAGATCTGGGTAGCCCATTAGTGGACATAGCCCCCCGGAGGGTGTTATCAGGGCTGAGTCATGTCGAAGATAAAGAACACTGTTCTTAACGGCTTATGGAGAAGGTAATAGAATGCATACTTTTTGGTTATACCTTACATGTAACCTAAGACAGTTTTAATGGTGTTCTTTACCTTTTGAGGTGCAGAGTGATAAAGAGGGTCTCAGACATGAAAGAAGGATCTTTTCTAACCATCTGGTATTTGGAAAGTAGATAGCAGCTGCTTTGGTGTGGGGCCTGTGGCTATGGTAAAATGTTGTTGGCTTTCAAGGTAATAGACCTGCTACTGAGTAATTCTAAACTTTGATTATTATTTTCTAATTGTTTAAAATAAGAAAGAAATACTGTAAAATTTTAAATCTCCTTTTCACGGTTTGTTGTTCTGAATTGTGACTTATAGAGAGATTTGATATTTTTCCTTGACCCCAGGATCTGAATCATGATTAGTCACGGCCTTGTATTGGGAAAGGAAAGGAATGAAAGAATAATTTGGTAGGAAGGGACCTACAATGATCATCCCATCCAACTGCCTGACCTCTTCACGGCTGAGCAAAAGTGAAAGATTCATAATAAGGTCATTGTCCAAATACCTTTTAAACACTGACAGATATGGGTCCTTCAACATGTAGGAAGCCTGTTCCAGTGTTTGAACATGCTCTCAGTAAAGAAATGTCCCTAATATCAAGCCTGAACCTCCCCTGATGCAGCATTGAGCACTTACTATGTCTCCTGGCACAGAATCCCAGGGAAAATAGGTCAACACCTCCCTCTCCACTTCTCAGAAAGCTGTAGAGAGAAATGAGGCGATCCCTCAGCCTCCTTTTCTCCATACTAGACCAACTGAGAGTTCTCAGCCACTCCTCATAGAAGCAACAGTTTTGTCATCCTTCTTCGGACACATTCGAATACCTTCACATCCTTTATAGAGAGTGCAGCCCAGCACTGCACAACACACTCAGGCCACACCAGTGCTGAATACAGCAGGATAATCACCTCTCTTGACCATCTGGTTCTACAACGTTTGATGCACCCCAGGATGCAGTTTACCCTCTTGGCTGCCCAGGCACACTGCTGATCCGCAATGACTCTGCTGCCAACCAGCACTCCTGGGTCCTGTTCTGCAGGGTGGCCAGAGTTACTCCATCCCAGGTGCAGAATCCAGTGTTAATTTTCACGCCACTGATGATTGCCTAAAGCTCCAGTCTATCTAGATTCCTCTGCAAGACCTTTTGTCCCTGAAGAGAGTCAACAGCCCATCCCAGAGTGGTATCCTCAGCATAATTGCTAATGGGGCATTCAACTCCCAAATCTTGATCATTGATAAAAAGCTTAAACAGAACTTGCCCTACAATTGAGCTCTGGGGAACACCACTGGTGACCAGTTAGCAGCCCCCTTTCACTACAACCCTTTGGGCCATGTCCTTCAGCCAGTTCTTCACCCAGCATCATGAACCTGCTCATACAGCAGCCAGATAACTTGTCCAGAAAGGTGATGTGAGGCACAGAGTCAAAAGCCTTACTAAAATCCAGAAAAAACTACATTACTACCTTCCCTTCATCCACAAGGCAGGTATGTATAAGGACATCAATTAGTTAAAATTTCCTTTTGTGAACCCGTATTGACTGTGCCTGATGATTGCTTTGCCATTTAGATGCCTTTCAATAGGATTCATTATCATCTTCTCCATTATTTTCCCAGGTGCTGAGGATAAACTCACAGGTCCGTAGTTTCCTAGATCTTCCTTCTCACTCTTCATGTAAATTGGAATAACACTGACTAGCTTACAGTTATCAAAGACCTCCCCAGACTCATTCTTCTTACAAAGAAACCAAAAAGGGTAATTGAAAAGCTATTGTACAGAAATAAATTTAGAGTGTTCTCTGTCTTTTTATAAAACTTAGTAGCTAGGAAGCAAAGAAGCTATCCTTCCTTATAAATTATTTGCAGGGAGAAAAGATAACTGAACCATGATTTTTAATTATTAGGAGCTTAAGATACTGTGTAAATAGCAGCAGCAGGAGGAAGGGAAGGAAAAACCAAGCTTTGATTGTCTGCTTGTTTGATTGTTTCTTGTTTGCTTTTCATTTTAATCAATCATGCTAAGTCTATGCATAAAGAATGTTCCATATTCATTTTAGATTTAAAAAATTATATAGAAATGACTACATAAGAAATAGCACAGTAATGTTTTCTGAACTGTGATGGAGATTAAGAAACAAAAGCAAACTTTTCCTTAAGTCTGAATTAAGAAGAGTCTAGAGTAATCAATAACTTCAGATGTTACTTTCAGTCAGGAGGAGTTTGGTGAGAGGAGACAAAGGAATGGATTGAAAGAGAGAAGTGAAAGGAAAATCAGTTTCTGGACAGTGTGTAAAATACCTAGCATTTGCATTGAAGTTTGTGTCTTTCATGCCATAGATTCCTGGGCCTCTTTTAATTGTTATGGTTTTGTGCTTTGAGTTCTCTCACTCTTTAATACTTTTCATCTCAAAGAGTTTCTGGTCCAATGTGAAGTCCTGATATCGTATCATGACATACTACTGAGTGTTCATCTAATAAAGAAGTATGGTTATTTTGGTAGTGGTCTCATCATAAGTTTGGGATACATACAAGCATCTTTCAAATAAAGAAAGCCACAAGGGGATATATCTAGGAGCTTTTCAGGCATAAGGGCTCTCAAAGAAACGTGAGACATTTCTGCTATGGAAAGGGCAGTATGGACTGATGTGAGTTGTGGAACTTCCACCGTGACTGTGGTCATGTGTTAGTTACTTCTCTTAGAGGAAAGATTTCAAGGCACTGTTGATTAAGCAGGATCCTAAATCCAGTCTTCACTTTCTTCAGAACTGTTACACCATTACCCTCAGTTTTTGATATTAGCTGAGTTGCCATCCTTGATTCTGTTTTGTAGTTTCTTCTGTAGAAATTTCACATAGTGGGAATTGGAATTGCTTGGGGTGTTTTCCAGCTCTGTATCTCCTCCCAGACTATCCTTTGAAGTTGTCTCCACTGAATAATTTTACTAAATTCTGTGATTAAATTTACTTTTACCTATCCAGAAGTAGCTTATCTTTTGATTTTTTTCTTATAAAATAGGAAAAGCTATGCCAAGTAGTTATCTTTCTCTTAAACAGAGGATCTGACAGTGGCAGCACACAAGGCTTCGAAGTTGTATAGGTAGTATCACACAACCATTGATGGCTTTTCAAGCACAGCATAGGGAACAGTTAATAATTAGTGCTGGATTTCTTGTTTTTCTGTCCCTTAGTGAACCCAAACTGCTCCAGGCTTACTGAGCTGTTAACAAATGACAAAAGACTGCACAGCAAGCATGCAGAGTGGGGACATATAGAGGCAGCCATGTGGCAGGGTTTAAGTACAAATATATCAGGTAGGTAGCAACAACTGAAATATCCACTTTTATCCCAGGACAAAGCACATGTTTGTTCTGATGTCCATTAAAGATATATGCAGGATACTCGAGAGTCTTGTTTTGAATTTAATGACTCTGGCATGTTGTGTGTGGCAACTGGATTGTGCAATACTGTCCCTGTAACTCGAATAGCCTTTTCATTAGGATAATGTCGACAAAAAACCCTGATCACCTCTAAGGAGAATCTCGATCCTCACAAAAAGAGATATATTAGAGGTAAGTGTGCCTCAGCAAAGGACTAGACATTGGATCAGAAGATCCTCTAGAGTCCAGTTTCTTGTTATAAAGGGAAGATGGGATTGAGCTGCCTTCTTCTTTGCTGCACTTGTAGTTGGTACGTGGAATCTTTTGAGCAGGCTTTTCCAGAGGCATTGCCTTGGCTGAACTTTAACTGGTTGTAAAGGACTTTCTTGAATATGCTTTGGTCTGTGCAATTTAACTTTTTATAACATTTTTAATGATACTTTTTTTTTTGCCCTTAGCTTTATGGAGTCTCTGAAATGCCAGAGGAAAAAAAAAGTAATTAAGTAGAGTAATGGTCTTAAATGCAGTTCATAGTTCTTTGTCAATACATTTTAAAGAATGCTTTCTGCAAAGCAAAATCCCACAGAACAATTAATGTGCCCCAAAGGATATTACCTATACTATTTTATTATTTTAGAAGAAAACACAAAGAAGGAAATTTTGGGGTTTTGGTCATATAGCAAGGCTGCAGGAAGTATTAGCTTTGTCTTTGCCATCTCTTCACTCTCTCTTTCACAGTGGTGTTTTCTTAAAAGTCAAAAGATTTGTCTCAAGCCTAAAGAGAGGTCTCTGTGAAGGGCATTTGAGTCACCTCAGTCTCAAATTGCAATCCCCAAAACTCATGTCCAATGACCACTTAATTATGGGCATGTCTTATGTTTGTGGTCACCTTACTTTCTCAGGGTGAAGTTTCCTTATGGCCTCATATTTTATGGATGTCCACAGGTGCTTCAGGTTCTGATTTCACCCTGGAGTCTACAAAAAATACAGAGCAACCTTCCGAAGTCAATGCAGCTAAAACCATCCCCATTCTTTTCCTTTACTCAGAACATGCACTAGCATATGTATTCTTGTTCTGCATGTTTCAGTTTCCCGGTCTGGTTCTTCACCCATCCTTCTTTCTGGGTGCCAAAGTGAGGAGCTGAATAACTAGTTCAAAGATGTCCAAAGAAATGTTAGAAGTGTTACAGCGCTGGAGATTATTGTATATATTACAGAGAGGACTGATGCAATTGCTGGAGCTCAAATGGGAAATCAGGCTTCCTTCTTCATTACTGGATTTGGATGGCATTGTTTTATTTTCTTGGACTGACTGCAGTGGTTTCAGTTTCCTTTTTTTTTTTGCAGAACGAAACAGCTTCAGCAGGAAATGGTATCTCTTCTCCTGCTAAGAGGCAGAGAGCAGAAAGGGACTCCCATAAGGCTGCTGATTTAGGATATGTGTTTCTTTTTCACGGACATGAAAACTGGGAAGGTGGCAATGAACGTCCATGAAAATACAGGGTGCATCATTGTAATTATACAAGCAGAAGGATATTTGCATCTAAACATAGTAATTGATTGTCCTACCTTTTTCTATAGTACTGTGACTTCCTAATGCAGATGAATATCTACATTTTGAAATTGCACTTTTTACAAGAAGGAATCCATATACAGAAGTCTTCTGTGGAAACATATGTAAAATGTGTTTCTTTTCTCTCCTTTTAGACATTTAGCAAATATGCAGAGATTCAAAATCTTCATATTTTTCATTTCAGGTTTAGACTTTTTTTAAAAAAAGACTGTGCCTACTCTGCATGAAGACACAAACTTTTCTAAATATGTAAGCAAACATAGGGAGTTTTTCTCTGCTGGTAACTTTTTTCTCAATTGTGTTTCCAGTACACAGAAGACAACAGTCTGCCACTCTTTCTTCTAACTCAACAACTAACCATCATCTAACTAGCTGTGCACATAGTTGGTTATAACCAAGGCAGAGAATAGTATATGCATAATGAGTCCTGCAGAAATCTCTGTGAAATTCCAATGGCATTAAAAATCTGAAAATACTGGCTTACACTACTGGACCATGATTTTTCCAAGTCTGTTAAGATATGGCTAATTTTCAAAGGAAAAAAAAAAAAGAAAAAAAAAAAAAGCTTAAGAAATGTGATGAGAAATGGAAAGTGTTGAGGCAAGTGCCCAGTTATGTCTTAAGAAATATATCATGTGAGACATTTATACAAGAAAATAGGGGCTTACAAACCAAAAAGAAGTAATGCACTTTTTTTCAAATACACTGTAAATGGCTTATGCAGCCTACTTACCCTTAGCAACATTTTTGATTATTAATTCTGTATTTCTTTCCAGAAATGAAATAAAAATTAATTCCTTGCTCTTACTGTCTCATCTTAGTCAGTGCTATTTGCTGCTGTATCTATTGGTTCTACATGATGTAGACAAACATAATGACTTAATTGCTTGACAAAGATCTGCTATTGTAATGGGAAAACCTGTGGTACTACAGCTCACTAAATTACAAATTAGAGACCATTTTTTTCCAGGTAATCAATATTAAGAGTATGCAGTTTTGACCAGCGTCTTCTATGTTCAAATTTGTGAGCTTTCCTCTGTCCCAGATCCTTTTATTATCGAAAGTACTAAAAAGAGTTTTGCTGGAGAGGAACTATTTGTATTGATAGACTGTGTAATTAGCAGATGTTCTTGGTTACAACATGATATGTCTTTATATAAAAACCACAGAAGGATTGCCTGATCTGTCACAATATTGCTTATTAAGCAAATTAACTTTCAGAATGAGGATTTGTACATTACCACAAATTAACTCATGTATTTGCCAATTGCACTATTTCATTAACAGACATGTCTCCCTTATGACTGTTGGGTTGCAAGTTCATTTCATAGAGGAATGTACTAGAACCATTTTTTCTTACCTAGCCTAAATTTTTTTTTGGGTAATATGATCAGCTACAGCCTCTCTGCTGAATTTTTTGAAATGGCTAAAATTTTATTTCATTATAGAAAATACATTTACAAAATTGATTTTTTTTTTTTGCTAGTTTTCCTGACTAGCTACAACCATACTATTTGAGTCATGTTATTTTCAGATTTTAGATATTAATGAATTTAATCATTGCATAACTATTTATTTTGCCTTAATTTAAATTATATGATAACATTTCAGTGTTTAATTATATAATTATTTAAATTTCTAATAACTTACAGCTTCATTGCACAATTCTCCTCTCATTTGCTGATGGCAAAGGTATGCAGTTGTACCTTTCCATGCAAGTCCATGCATCATGACAATGTAGATATAACTTGAGAAGCTCAAAGCTGAAAATAGCCTATTTATTCTCCTGGTTCACTACATGCAAGTGAGAATAGAATGCAGGATTTGTGGGGTATTGCAAATAGAGTACTATGAGATCCTTAGAATATTCTGTATAAAAGAAATTCCAGCCTCCCCTTAAAAAGTCCATCTTGTGTTGTCCATCCCCCAAGTTTCTGTAAGCTTTCCAAATGGAAGAGGTTTGATCAGGAACTGATGTCTGACAAATCTTGACAACTGGCTTAGTGACAAGTTTTGTTCATCAAAAATTGGAAACTCTTGAGTCCTAAATCATGACTGTTCGGTTATGCCTAGTTTACAAGGAGTTTTGAATCTCTTCTCAGCAGGAGATTGGAGCCCAAGCTCCTATCTCCAACAGAGGTAACCTATTTCCAACCACAGCAGATGCTGCTGATCTCCAGCTCCCACTGAGCTGGGAAGTTAGAGGAAGTGTAGGAAGTATCTGTCCTTCCCAGTCCAGGTTAGCTTTTGAATATCTTGTTCCTGCTGTGTATTAAAGTAGACTTTAACCCTTGAGTTTGATCATGTTCTCTGTTTTGGTGGACAGCAGCAATCAACATTTATTTCTCAAGCTGTTCCTTCAATAGTCAATTTCTTTTCTTGATTTTTTTTTTTTTTTTTAGTAAAAGCTTCAATTTTTAGCAAGTCCATGTTATATTTTCTATTCTACTCCCTTATTTTCTCAGTCATGTCACATAGAAAATGACTGAGAAACCTAGGCAAATATATTATAAGAGAATTGCACATTTTTCTTTTTAAAAATGTAACTATATGCAATGGTTTCACAGATAAAAGTTTTGAACTGGTATAGTAGTTTAGTATTCTGGTTTCTATGCATAGGAAAATTCCAGAAATTTCCACCATAAACCCATAGAACATTTTCCAAAAAGAACACAATTTAGTCTTATTCTTTGGTTTGGAACAAAGTTTTGGAGTGATTGTCAAGGCTTGTCTGAAGCTCTGTTAGAGGGGAGATGATCAAGAGCAGCAGTCTGATCTGTACAGCAGAGCTGACTGAAAGCCACACCAACTTTGGCAAATGAAAGGCAGCCTTGGTGTATTTGGTTTCACCTGGAAAAATGTTAAAAATTATTCCTTGTATAGTGATGGGTACAAACACAGTCATTTGACAGCACCATCCTCAAAATCCCTGTGGGACCAGGGGTGGATGTGCTGGTGTTTCAAGGAGTTGGGAAGAGTGTCACCACCTTCCTTAAACTGAAGCAGCACACCCCCTGTCTTCAGACGTAATCATGAGCAAAAAGGGATAAATGTAGTTTTTTGTCTTGTAGAACCATCCATCGACATTTGGTGATAATTCAGGATTTGTTGAAACACATCGAATGCTAAGAATACACTTGTTTATAGGAAGGATTGGATACATTCTTTTTCTGAAGAAAGGTTGCCAAAAAAATGTGTTCAACAGGAGGTAAAGAAGTTCCCCCTAGGAAGTGATATGAGTAAAGAAAAAAGTGAAATTATAATGGAACTACCTTACAGCCAGCTCTGTAATAGGCAGTTGTGCAAGGAAGCACAGTGAACATTTACCTTGCATTATTTTTCATTTTTATAACTTAATATATGCATTATTGGTTTAGTGTTAGTTAGTGATGAAAAATTTGTTCAACACCATATGTTATAAGTACATTTTTGGCATCATTCCTTTGTCCTTTATTTAACTGCAGTATGTTTCTTATAACAAGACACCGAGTTCCAGTAATGATAAGATAACCTAAAAATGTGAAAAAAGGAAAACTGTGTGCATTTTTGAACCATTTTCTTTTTTCTCAGTTTTGTATACAGAAAGTCCAGCAAAAGATTGCTATAATTTGAAGTAAACGGCATAAAATTGACTTCTTGTTAACGATCAGTATGTTTATTTACTTAGGTTGTATAGAAACACTTCATGGAAAAGTGTAAATAAAGTTGATATATTTGGAATAGACTCAGCATGCAAAGAAGAATATCTGGGGAAATTGTCTTTGAAATCATTTTATGGCATATTAGTTCTCTTCATTTAAGAAATACTTAGCATATAGGTAATTACATTTTTGTAACCTCAAACAAAAGTATTTTATGGTTGTAGGAAGGATATTTAGAGAGCTGTGTGAAATTTCAAAGGGAGTACTTTGTCATACAATTTTGAACAAATCTTTTTAGTATGAATTCCTTTCCTCTGTGTTAAAATGAGAATGTTCCATTTGACTTCCTTTCCTACAAGTATTTAATCTTGCAATGAAGCATTTTTCTGTAGAAATTTACTGCAGTATTTTTATAAGTACGCTTGATTTTTTTTGCATTGCAATACTTGCCATTTGCATTCATCGGTTTTAAAAATGAAAAGCATAAGCATGGCTTCCAAGCTGCTGCTTCCAAAACCAATCTCTCATCATGTGGTTCAAGCAATCTCCACAGTTTTCTGAGCTGCATATCAAAGCCCTAGACATCTTTATTCAATTAGAATTTGCCACCCTATCTCCTTAGCTTATAACAAAGTAATAGAAGACTTTTTATCAGGGTTAATAGGTAATGATGTTATGAATTCAACGAGAATTAGATGACACCAGAAACTTTCTTGATATAATTGTCTTTTGAGTTGTTTATAATTTATCTGTCCAAAACTGTGATTAGACTTACAATATTTTTTTGTTGCTATTTAAACAGTAGGCAACTAGGCCCAGTTTCAGCAGACCATCTCAGAATAACTTTTCAAGCGGGTGGGTGTTGTGTTTATGTTCTTTTTGCTAGGCTCTTGACATATTCATCCTTCTCAGCTCTCAAACTATTTATCTGTTTTGTAAATTTGGTGAATGTTTTTTTTACCACGATGGTGTGTCTGTTCTCAGTCACCAGTCCTTCAGTAACGTGTACCTCTAAAGTGCAAGCACCGTATTACCCGAACAAATTTCATGGAGAAGTAAGTCTTTTTATTGGAGAGAGAGTATAAGTAACACTCATAATACTTTCCATGCAACATTTACTTAAATAAATCTGCATGTGGTTCTTATCATATAATCATAGAGTATCCTGAGTTGAAAAGGACCTTCAATGTCCAGTTCCTGGGAGTTGGTGGTGATTAATAAAATTCTAAATTTAGAGCTAGAGTATCACTTTCAGTCTTCCAAGAAATCTGTTTTCTATAGTATGGTTTTCTGCATTATTCACCTTTTCTCTAGATTTTCTCAGGTATTTGTAAAATCCATCATTTAGGATGCCTTCCTGCCAGCCAGCTGTGACTGCATTCCCAAGTCCCTGTTCCATTCACTAAATGACACAAAGGGGAAGTTCCGTTAACATTAATGCTGCTGTAATGATTTACAGCCATTCAAACTGTCTGATTGTCTGCAAATGGACTGGACAGCAGATTTCTCTGTTGATTTCACCACCATTGCCCATTTGCTGTTTGCTTTTTTATACATTGTTATCTTAAAACTGTCTTCATGGCAAATCTAGAAGAGGCAGCAGACTACTTCCCTGGCTTACATATTTTAGGGAAGCCCCACTTTCACTTTATTAGTAGGCAGTCCTAAATTAATCATTTTGGTTGTGTTCTACCTTGCCTTGTTTTCTTTCTCACCATTTTAACTTTTTTTCATTTCTCTTACCAGTCACACCTTGACATATCAATCAGAGCCTTTCTGGTGATTCCTTCCCCCTCTCCATTAATTTGGTCATAAATACCTCCCATGGTTCTTGGTGCTTTCTTTCATCTCCATGTTTACCCCCTTTCACCTATTTCACTGTTGTGCTTACTTTTTTTGAGTAGCCTTCAAGAGACTCATTGTTGGCAGGCAGGCAGGCATTCTTCATTCATGCTCTCTCCTCTATTGTCCTGTCTCTTCTAGAAATTTAGACCAGAAACTGCTGCTTAGTATTTCTCAGAGCTATTTTAACCAAGCTGTCTCAGCCATAAACATTTGCAGTCCTGTCTCACACAAGAAATGAGAAATTAATGACTTCTTCTAAGTTGGAGTGACATGTCTACAGTTCTTATCTTCATAGCAACCATACCGCCTTCATAACCTCTTTTTTGGCCACATTGCATGCTCTGTCACCAAGGCTTGTCTTTACTCCACCTGGCTCTATCAGTGTTTTTTGCCAACATTTTATCTGGTCTGTACTTGTTCTTTTGCGTTTTTCATACGTAGATGTTGCCTACTTCTCCAGTCATTGTCTCCTGTAGAAATTTTGCTCAGGCTTCTTGCAATTTCTCTATGTTCCTACCCTCAAATGCAGATTTTTCCCTGTCCCATCACTGGAAACTTCTTATTAAATAGCCTCTTCACAGGCAGTTTGCAGAGCATCTGCAACTCCTTGACTGCTTTCTTCCATCTCAGAATCCTGTTTCCAGAATGCTTTATCTTTATCTCAGTAGTTACTGCTATGGCTCATGTGTTTTTTTTGGTTTTGGATTTTTTTTTTCCATTTCAAGCCATCTATGTGGGATGTTATTGCAATTTGTGGAGCTCTGAACTGGATTCAGGCAAATGCTGTAGAATGGTGTGATTGCTCCCTATTATGACTTCTAGCAGATCATTCAATTTTTTACTTTTACAGGGAAGCAAGAATAAAATGAGCCTTACTGCCCTCAAAGGAGAAAAATGTGCCTTCACTGTTGGGCAGTGGCATAGAATGTGATCCTGATGTGTTCTTTTCTCAATGGATATGCTGTTGAATAGGTCTTCTAAAAGGAGGGGTATTTTCTTACTGTCTTGAACCACATATTTTACTAAGTCAGCAAAGGAAAACCGGAAGTAGGTCTTGTTACCTAATGTGAGGAGAAACAGCTTACTCAATGAAAAGTGCGCACTTCACATACGTGCGATCTTACATACTTCATAGTTTACAGAAGCTGTGTAGTCTGGCAAAATAATTTAATGAAGCCTCAGGCTCTGGAAGAGTGCTTAGTTTAGGTGCCATGTCACAGGCAATTGTTTGGGATAGGAACTGGAACAAAAATGAAGGAGTAGGCGTACAGTGGCAAATGGCATCACAGAAGCTAAACTTCTGTTTCTTGGTGTGCTCATTCATCAGTGGCATTACAGTTTAGTGGATTGTCTAATTAGGTGTAATCAGCTTCCGGTTGATGAGCATAGCACTCTGTTTATATTTATTGGAGAACTAATGAATGATCCTTCTCATCCTTACACTGACCATA
The DNA here is from genome assembly GCA_013397935.1 of Dasyornis broadbenti. Lineage (NCBI taxonomy): Eukaryota > Metazoa > Chordata > Aves > Passeriformes > Dasyornithidae > Dasyornis > Dasyornis broadbenti. The sequence continues at coordinate 231,665 of VZRN01002999.1, forward strand.
AGTTCATAGTAATTACATGTTATTTCATATGTAGTCTTTATTGTGTTCATAAGGCTCTTGCCTGAGTTTTAAATAAGCGTAGTCCGCACAGACCAGAGTGGCTGAAGTATACCAGATGTGCTAGACTTACTGTTTGCAGAAAAGCTAAGCACACAAAAATGAAATTAAGCTAATTATTTTTTCTGAATATTTAGTAAACACCTTCAAAAAGACAACTAACTAAATTCAAAATTTCTGGAAAAAATTTTACCTGCCACTTGAGGGCGTTCAGTGTCACATTTCTAACTCTGGTGCAATGGTTTAGTTACAATTCTGCCATTTCTTTATAGCTGGCTCCCTAAAATTGGAGAACTGGAAGTGGAAGGACCTGTGTCTTTTATGAGAGCATTTTTATGTTGCTATATTTTGTGTTGGCTTTGTAAGGAAAAGTGATAATACAAATTCTTTGTAGCACACGTATTATCTGCAGTGAAGACGGTAAAGCATCAAAGGTAAACAAGATGGAAGTGGGGAAGGTTGTCATTGAAAGTAGTAATGAATTACTGTTGGTGTGTAAGAAGTACTGCCTTTGGCTTGTGTGTTTTAGTCTTGGTTGGCAATACTCTGTGGTATTGTTGGCATCAGTTAGCATCATTTATCTCAGTGGGACATGCTTTTGAGGTAAGCCAAAGCTGCAATGCAGCTACTATGTCAGGACTAGCAGCTGTGTCCTGAGATCATCTCTGCAGCTCAGCTGTTCAGAAAAATATTTTAATATCCCCGAAGGTTCAAATCATCCTGTTTATTACCAGGTAAAGGTATTTTCCTTGTGAGTGAAGCAAGAACACAGGACTTCATCTGTGGTGCTATTGTTTACTGCACAGATTGCATTGAATTTTTGTTTTTTAACTTGGACTACAGTCTAAATCATGCTCAGAACCCTGATAGTTATCCATGTGAATAAAGGGTTTATTAGCACATCATCTTAGAAGAGCACTGAGTGTCTGAGATTTGTATGTGGCACCTTTCCAATTGCCATACCTCTCCAAGGAGCCATGAATTTGGCAGCTCTGTTCCCACAGGCCATATTTAGACAATAGCATTTACACCATATTGCATAACTGCATTTCACGATGCACCCAAGCTTCTTCTTTGGTGAAGGAGAATGATGAAGGAGAATATATATATATATAATATATATATATCTTTTTATATATACTGAGTAGGGTTCACATCTTCATATCACATCTCACAAGCTAGTTTCCCAAGGACAGTCCTAGCATATTGGGGAAAAGAGTTACTGGCTTAACAGTCTGAACAACATTCTGGCATCTTCAGTGTCTCCAGGAAATGAATGATTCTAGTACTTTCTGAAAAATCACCACAGATCTTCTTTGCAAACATTTCTCTAAAAGTTCTTAGGAAAAAAGTTGGTTTGGATATAGGAGAGGATGTTAAAAATTGCAGGCCAGATCACAGCTGCCACTGTGACTTAGCAGAGCTTCAGCGTCTTTCCTGAAATTCGTTAGGGCTGCTTCCCTTTCTGGAATAGTTCAGAGTAGGCTGACACAAAAAGACTTTATCTTTGTCCTACTTTCATGGAAATTTGGTATTGCATATTGAGACTAAACTTGACAGAAACTCATGCTGTCTTTCATATGCTAAAGACACATGTTCCCTGAGCCTCATATTATTCCAGAAGAAGACTCCAAATCCATATGCTGGATTGTCCTCAGTTACCTTCTGTCATTCCAGATGCCATCAAAGGAAAAAAGAAGGAAATGTGATGCCCAGCATTTTTCAGCTGTCACAAATTGTTTTCTAACCACTGGCAAGGTGGATTGGTGGTGGAAAATAGCATCCTTATCCTGTTGTATCTTCTTTTAGAGCTTTTGTTCTTTAAAATCTCAGATGGTCTTGTCCTCCTCCTCTTTATTTTCAAAACATTATTTGTTAACAGAGTGAAAAGAAGAGACAAAAATGTCTAGGGGAAGCATAACGAGGAAGTTGACTGCTCCAAATCACTGTAAAACAAAAGTTTAAATATTGCAGATGGTATTCTTCATTAATACTTTCCCAAAACAAGCTTTTTTAAAAGTCACTTTATTTTCTTGAAAGCAAATTATCATGGCGTCCCCTGGTTTTGTTTAAAAAGATCACTTTTCCTCATGGTTTCTCTGATTTTACTTTCACAACCTGATACAAGGATTAGTCCCTAGAGCAGTACAAGAAAATTGAAATTGATTTTCATCACAGCAGTCAACAGTATTCTTACTAGGATGGGTTTCCAAGATGACTTCCTAGAATAGTAAATGACCAACATAAACCTCATGAAGCATACACTTCAGCTCTTGAAATTCTTAATTATGGGGGTTCCCTCTTATTTAAATAGCAGTAGGATTAAATAATTTTGCAGGAATGTCTCACGACTAAGCTGAACTGCTGGGTCCTATATGGGCATTGAACAACTATAGTTTCCTAGCTGAGTGGTATCATTCTGAGGCCTTGCCAGAAATGCTCAGTGTATTTTCTTAGGAAATATCAGCAGGATCATAAGTTAGTTTGCATATTAAAGAGTAAATTGGGGAGCACTATTTCTAGAGATGATTAAACATTAATAATCCCTTTGAGAAATTATCATTTGGACATGCATACTGTGGAAAAAAATCAGCTTTGACATTTGATTTCAAGCTTCACATACTTTATTGGACTGAGGCTATAAACTATTTCCAACCTTGCCTTTTAATGCCAAAGAAGCCATTGTTTTGGCTTCTTTGGAAAGTGAAATATATTGTTATTATAATAAATAAATATTAAATATAATTTGATTTCTTTTCAAGTAATGTCATAGTACCTTACTTCTGAAGACTTTACCAGATAATTAACAGAATAAAAAATGAAATTATGGAAGCCAGCATGAGACATTCTTAGGATCAGTATTTTAATATGGATTACATTGGCATGCTTGATAAAGCTAGATGTTCAAACAGCATTTGTAGGCAGAAGTATATAAAGGTCTCCTGTGCTTAATAATATTTTGCACATGCTACTCTGAGTATTGTTAAGAGATAACAGACAAAAATATTTTGGCTTTATGCTTTGTGCTATTTTGTGGCGTCCAGTGCTAGTAAACTGGTAACAACGAATGAGAAGGCTGAGGTACTCAACAAGTTTTATGCCGCTGTCTTCAGTGGCAACCTGTCTTTCCACACTGCTTGAGTGGATGAAAAGCATGATGGGGGCTAGGGGAGCAAAGTCCTCCCACTCTAAGTAACGATCAGGTTCATGATCATCTGAGGAAACTGGGCATATGTAAGTCTATGGCACCTGATGAGAAGAATCCCAGGGTCCTGAGGGATGAGGCTGATGTAGTTGCCAAGAACTTTCCATGATATTTGAAAAATCATGGCAGTCAGGTAAAAGCCCAGGTGACTGGAAAAGGGAAAACATTGTACTCATCTTTAAAAATGGTAGAAAGGTGAACTTTGGGAATGACCTATCTGTGAGCCTCACCTCTGTGCCTGGGAAGATCATTGAACAGATCATCCTGGTATTTCTGCTAACGCACATGGACAGGGAGGTGATTTGGGACAGCCAGCACAGCTGTGTTTAAGGCAAGTCCTGCCTGACCAACCTAGTGTCGGACAGGAACACTAGTGACTTTCTTTGTTGGAGTGACTCCATCAACGGACATGAGAAGGGCTACAGATGTCATTTATTCGGACTGTTACGTGGATAAGAAAGTGGTTGGACAGTCACATCCAGAGGGCAGTGGTCAACAGTTCGGAGTCCTGATGGATGTCAGTGATAAGTGGTGTCCCTCAGGGGTCTGTATTGGAACCAGTGTTATTTAATATCTTCATTAATGAGGTTCACAAAGCCCAATGCAAGGTGGTGTACCTAGGACAGGGCAACCCCTGATATCAACGCAGGCTGGGGGGAGAACAGATTAAGAGAAGCCCTGTGAGAAGGACTCGGGATGCTGGTGGATGAGCGGAAGGGAGCCTCCAAGAAAGATGAAAATAAATGTTTTACAAGGACATGTAGTGACAGCAAAAGGGAGAACATCTTCAAATTGAAATGGGGCAGGTTTAGATTAGATGTTAGGAAGAAATTCCTTAGTGTGACTGTGGTGTGACTGGAAGAGGTTGCCTGGAAAGGTTGTTGATGCCTCATCCCTGAGAGTATTCAAGGCCAGGTAGAATGGGATTCTGACCAAGTTGATCTAATGAAAGGTGTCCCTGCCCATGGCAAGAAGAATTGGACAGGGTCTTTAAAGGTCCCTTCCAACCCAATGTTAGGATTCTTTGATAATCCTTGTCTACAAAGAGAGGCAGAAATTGGAGTATATAAGTGGCAATGTGTATTGGGTCTGTCTGAGATGGAGTTCATTTTCCCACAGAAACCCTCATATTGCTGTGCTTTGCATCGGTGGCTGGAAAGGTGTTGATAACACATCAGTATTTTGGGTAATGCTGAGCAGCACTGGTGCAGTGTCAGTGCTGTCTCTATCATCCTGCATCCCATTAGTAGGCTGGGAGTAGGCAAGCTCATGGGAGGTGACACAACTAGGACACTGGACCCAATCTGACTAAAGAGATGTTCCATACCATATGACATCAGCTCAGACATAAAAGCTAAGAAAAGGAGAAGAAAGGGAGGCATGCGTTATTTACACTGTTTGTCTTCCAGAGCAACCATTATGTGTGTTGAAGCCCTGCTTCCAGGGAAGTGGCCAGATGTTGTTTGCTGATGGGAAGTAGAGAACAAAATAATTTTTTTCTTTCTCTTTGTGCATGCACAACTTACTGCTTTTGCTTTAGTAAACTGTCTTGTCTTAACTTACAAGTTGTTTTCCATCTAATTTTCTATTCCTAATTCTCTATTCCGTGTCTAGCTCAGGAGGAGTGGTAGAGGACCTTGGTGGATATTTGTCATCCAGCCGCGGTCATCTCACCATACAGTGTTGTGTTATACAACATGCTAAACTATGCTTTGTTAAGCTATTCTATTTTTACCAATTTTTTCATCCACACACCTAACATTTACATATAGATAGTGCTGTAGTTTAACCCCAGCCAGCAGATAAGCACCCCACAGCCACTCATTCAAATTACTCTGGTGGGATGGAGGGAAAACTCAGAATGGTAGAAGTGAGAAAACTCATAGGTTGCGATAAAGTTTAATAGGTAAAGAAAGAGCTGCACACACCACAACAAGGAATTAATTTGCCACTTCTCATCTGCAGGCAGGTGTTTAGGTGTCCAGGAAAGCAGGGCTCCATCATGTGTCTGCTATGTCTGCCCCCAGCTCCTTGTGCACCCCCAGACTCTTCTCTGGTGGGGTGGGTGAGGAGCAGCAAAGGCCTTGGCTCTGTGTAAGCTCAGCAGTAAAGAAATATCCCTGTGTTATCAAACCTGTTTCCAACACAAATCCAACACACGGCCCCATATTTGACTGAAGAAAATAAACTGTATCCCAGCCAAAACCAGCATGGATGGCTAACGATTTCTTGTCACTATAGAAGTGGGACAGAATTATTGACATTCAGCTTGGCTTACAATGTGGCTGGTGCATGACATGCAGACCCTGTGTGCCCAGTTAGTGGTTTCTTACAATGCAGCAAACTCAAAAAAGGTGTTTTTCTCCTGTTATCTTCATAATGCCTCTGCTTGTAGCACAGTCCAGCCCAGGAATCCCAAAAACATTTTATTAGATCAGACAATGACCTGAAACATGAAAATTTCCGGGCAGATCTCTATGTTTTATCTCATACACAAGATGACAAAGATAGCTCTGGGTGCCTCAGCATGCTCAGGTGGCACATGGTTTCTGGCACACCAGGGGCTTTGCTTGCTGACAGCTATTGATTTTTTTCATTGCCTAACAAGAACATGATTAATCCAGGCAGTGAATTTATTACTGGCAAGTTGAGGAGGAGTGAAATCCTGCTGTATTCATCAGCATATGTTTTGTTGGAAGTCTGAAAATGACTGCATATAATTGATAGCGATTAGAGATAGTGATGGTTGTTATGTACCCTGCCGTAGGTGTCATTCCCTTGTAATGCTGGGCTCAAACAAGTGAACTCTTTAGGAACCAGAATGAGGTTTCTAAGGGTCGATTTGACTGCATGAGGGCATGTTTAACTGCTGCATAGTACTGGCAGGGCACACTTCGTTTATTTTTTTCACTAATTTTTCAGTAATAGTTATATTTTTTGGAGAATAAAAAGAGAATGATCATAGATGAGAATTTCAAATGAGTAGTTTGCCCTCCTTGTGAAGGCTGCTAAAAGCAATGTGCCTCTTCTTGTGCTGGCACTGAAATTGCTGTCGTCAATCTCAGCCTTCATTAGAGCATCAACATGTTGGACTCTTTGCTGCCTTTGTGAATGATAGCTGTTAGAATGAGCGGGTGGCCAGCAAAGTGTGCATGTTAGCACTGCTCAGCCATTGCACTGTCGGCATCTTCCAGCTCTCAAGACACTCAGTGGACAGAGTAAAGCACAGGTAACTGGCTGTGGAGAAGGTTGGTCCTTTGCAGAAACAGCCAGTGAAATAACAGCCTGTACAGGCAGTATTAACAAAGTCCATCTTGGCCCCCTGGGAATGAGCCAGTTTTGGTGGGGATTTTTTGTGTTTTTGTGTTTTTTCCCCTAAACAAACTAGTACAAGGTAGCTGGAAAGGGTTATTTAACAAAGTTTTGTACCTTTCTATCATTTTTTCATTATATAATGCATAGTCTGAGAGAAAAAAATCTAGGTTCTGTAAGGGTGAGATAATCTGTCTTCGTACAAGAATTATACTACCCTGTTAGAAGTGAGCAAGATTTGTAATGAGGTCAGTAAGAAGCAGATATGGTATCAAGAAGGGAAAACAACTTTTCCTGTGTGTCATATCTAGTGAGCCAGAATTTTACAAAATGTGTCTTAACTTATACCATCAGGATAGCAAAAAACTGTTATGTCTTCTGCAAACATTAAACATACTCTGAATTGCTGAAATATGAAACAAAATTCCAGAAAGCATAGGGTAAGTTCTTTTACAAATTGATATTTAGGATACAAACGACAGTTGAATAAACTCAATCAAAATACTTAGATTCAAATTTGACACTTAAAGAGATTTTAAACTGTTTTAAAATCTATACAAAATTTAGCTAAATAAAGAATAAAGAGTAAACAGCATAAAATATAAATTTTTCTCCAGAAAGTAGCAAAACCACTTTCTTTCACTTAGAAAAGCTTTCTTCTTCCAGCGTTTCTAACCAAGCTACTAAACCAAAAAACTTCTTCCGTCAGACTTCTGGTGTGTTTTTAAGGACATGAATTTGTATTACTCACTTTTCATGTTATGTAGCCCCAGTAAAGGGCAAAATCACTTGGCAGAGTAGAATGGCACTGGCCACAGGGAAGAAAGAGGGAGCAGGCATTAGCTTCATATGAGTGTGCATTCATGCTTCAAAGCAGAATGAGGAACAGTCGACCCATGCTAGAATTCAGTTCATTAGGATTGTTTCGGGTAATTGATTGATTACATAATTACATAGGGCAAGTTTTATATGTTCCTAAAGATAAATTTGATGAGAAACTGCACTGTCAGTCAGAATAGAAAAAAAAAAGAGCTTTGGCTGCTGCAGTACTTAATCATAGCTTAGAACAGAAGCAGCTATTGTATATGTATTTATTATGTAAAATGAAATGAGAATGAAGAAGGTTTTAAAATTAGGAAATATGTTGAGTTCTATGAAATGAACCATTTAATACTGGAACAAGTCAAAGGGGAGAAGCAAAAGGACAACTGTCAACTGAAAATAAGATGAGCAATTGTCATCTGCGAAGTGGCATGAAGTAGTTTATGTTATCTGACTGTATGCAAATAGTCTTCTTCAACGCGAAAGGGGAATCTTTAAAAAGCAATTTATATAATTTGGACTTCTATAATGATACATATGTGGATTACTGGTTATTTACAGAGCATTTCACTTTTACCACCCGTTTGCTTGAACCATCAAGCTGATTGCCACTCCTGCCCAACTTGGTGTCATCTGCAAACTGTCTGAGGCTGCACTCAATCACCTCATACAGGTTGTAGATAAAGATATTAAACAGAACTGATCCATTTTTGTGCACTGCAGTGGGGAAACCTACTATGTTTACATTGATGATAATTAAAAACCAATCAGTCATTTAATCTTGCTATCACTGATTTATAAGAGACTTTCCTGTGTGCTTAGGCACACAAATGTCAAGTTTTTTTTTCTTAATAATGAAGAGAGTTCCCTAAAGTATTTAGTAACACAAACTCTAAAATAATAGCAAGGAAACAATAACTTTGGACAAAATCTGTGTTCTCCTGAGATTTACCTCCTTAATATGTCTGCCACTGTTCAAAATTACACTCAATCATGTCCAGAGCAGCCAATTCAGTACCAAACATACAGCCCCAACAGCAAGACTGCAGTGTGTGTAGCTAGACGATGGCCCATGTGGGAAGTGCTGCGCAGGGAATGGCACGGATTATGTGATGGTTTATACACAGGTACACTGAGGATGCTTCCTTCAGTAAACTTGTAACTCTTCCTCAGGTTCTGCTTTTTCTGACATACTGAATGCCGTGTGATGTTTTTTATATCTCTAAAACAGTATAGAAATGCCTACCAGGAAGGGAGATCCGTGCAGTGACAATTCTCATAAAAATGTGCAGAGACAGGGGACCCTAAATATGTGTACACATTTGTACGCAAAATGAGCAAATTCATTTTGCTTCAATTGTCAACGTGAGACCTAGACCAAGAGTCTGTGTGACAGCCTGTGAAGTGCAAGTTACAGGTGGCTGGTAAGGAAATATTTCACTGGAAATATTTATGCAACTTCAATTGAGTAGTCATGCCTAATATTTTATACACTCTGTATTGAATTATACATTAAATATCCATCTGCCAAAGCTAATATATTCGGAATTGTAAAGGCTAGTGAATCATCTGGAACTATCAATGCATGCATACCCCAGTTATGGTGGAGAGACACGGGAGATACCAGGTGACAATGATGTGTAAGAAGTTTGAGAGCTAGTAACTAGCTTCAGTTCTCAAAGAAAAAAAATTGTGTCTCTTATTAGGAAGCTTCCTGGACATGATTTTGAGAGTCAAACCATTTAACAGTATACTATGTGCACTTCTGGTTGAAGGAGCATAATGAAAATTCACTTTGCATTATGGTAAGGCCAAGAAAATGTTCCTGAATTTCTAGATCAGTGTCAGTCAAATACATAAAATTGTTTGTAATTTTTTTGTGCGTAACATTACTGTTGTATGTGGTTGGTTTAGTAAAGCAGTAGTTGAATTCAAAGCTTGATCTTCAGCCAGTTTTACGTGTAGTCATTTGTTTGTAAGTGCAATACTTGCAATCTGGATAATGAAGCAGCTCCAGAAAAGGTTAAAAACTCTTCACAGAAGTTCTGAGAAATCATATTTCTTTCTACTAGGATGGCATTGTAGGGCAGCATGTAAGCATTTTGTGTCTGTAAGCTTCTTTTCACTCTTACGGTGTAGTTTGCACTGATATCACTTCAAATGGTGACTATCTTGTTTTATCATTTAGAAAAGAAAATGGCAAAGAAGTGAAATTAGGAAGATGTTTTCCTGTGCTGTGCACCAGTGAGATACAGCACCTTCATAGTGCATTCAGAATACCTACTTGCCTGCAATACTCAAATAAGATGTCCCTCTGTTCTGGGGGCAGGGAGGAAGAAATTTTTCCTGCATTGCTGACTAAAGCTTATAGCATCAATATTTGTGTATATGCAGAGACATTACACACATATGTAACTTGTTCTCTTTCCTTCAACATAAAGTTTAAATGTCGCTGAAATATCAGCTAAGTTATTGTTTACCCCGTATGAATAATTTTTTGGTAAAAAACAGCTTTTGGTTAAAACTTGGCTTGAATATTCACTTATAGCAAAGAAAGAAGTCACACAGCTTACAGTGCTACAGACTAGGGATTCTGTGGTGTGGAATAGTTCTTTTTCTGTGGGTGTTGTATGGCCAGTGAATATTCGCAGATGAGGAAGTTGCACAGATGAGCTTCTGAACAGCCTTTCAACATCAAGCCATGCATGCACATGTACACGTCCACTCAGACAGAGCAAATAGACTCAGCAGGTGGGTTGCATACCTCTTGTTGTGTATGTTTTAGTGAAAAACATTGATACTATATAGATACCAACCTCAAACCAGAATGTAATAATGTAAAAATAGCTGGAAAAACTAGTGAACTGGATCATCTGAAATGGGACCATATTCAGGTCACAATGTGTAGACACAAAGGACGATTTTGTTTTCTGTTAGAGAGGATGATGGAATTGTCTGTATGTTTTTAAAGCTTCAATTGCAGAATTAATTGATACAATCTTCTATCTATAGTTAATGGTTCCCTAGCTCTGCACCTTGGAAGATCATGCTGCTGATTTAGAATCTTAACTCAAAATGTTTGATTTTAAATGGTGGTGGTGTGAACTTTAGCTTGAAGTTAATAGAGAAAAGGTGGCATTGTCCCAACTTTCTGTCCTTTTGTTTGTGACCCCCAAATATATTAAAGACATGTGAAGAAATAATCTCACGAAAACTGAATAGCCAAGAAATTTGTGACATGCTTTGTAAAATATGGGCATTATGCCTTGTTCATTCATGTGCATTTTTTCTGTGACTTAATAATGAGTAGAGTATCTCTAAGACTAATGTGAAATATTACTGAATAATAATTACTTTTTTCTTGCTCAGATGCACAGCCATTTAAAATAGTTATTATAGTTTGGGAATGTGTTTATTACAGAGAATTTGCTGATGAAAAAGAAATTACTTGGCTTTGAGATGTTTTCAATTCAAGAAAAGCAGTAACAGCCCACTGTTGCGTTTATTGTACTTTTCATTAGAGCAGCTGGTATTGGCCATTCTCAGAGTAAGGATATGAACCATTGTTCTGATGCAATAATTACTGCTTTCATATGGAACCATCTGGCTTTATCTCTGTTCTCAGTATTTTTAACATTGGTAAGAAAAAGTGAATATTCACAAAAGCTGAGTTTTTATGTAATTTTCAAATAATTAGACTTATTTGTTTTGTTTCAGTTAATTTAATACAGGAGACTAAACTTAACTTTTAGCCTTGTCTCCAACAAAAAGTTAAGAATTTTTAAGAATAGGGTCTGAATATGATTGGATGGTCTAGCAGAAATACAATGCAATTTGTGGCATTTTGGTGGGTTGGGATGTTTTTGTTTGGTTGGCTTTGGTTTTGTTTTATTTTACTTTTAATTGAAACATTATGTAAAGATTTGACTTTAGCAGCACACTTGGTAGAGTCTCCAGCACTTTACGTCAAATAGTCATGGAGTGCTTTCTCACAGTGTCACCAGAAATAAGTACATAGTTGAGTCAGGTGACTGAGTGTCCTCTTTAAGATGGATTTAGGTCTATCTTAGATCAAAAGATATAAAAATGTAGCGTCTCTATTCACAAGTTCACAGACTGGTACCAAACTTTTGATTACAAGATTCTGATAAGAATTAAATTCCTAATGCAAATGCAGCCCCTACTTCCACAGGCTTGGAAACATGAGGAATATATCAAAGCTATTTGCTTTTTCATACACTAGTCACAAATCTCTAAAATGCCTGTAGTTAAAATACTGCTAATGACTAGTTCAATTACCTTCAAAAGGATTTTGCTTCTGCACAGTTTAACATTTTAAGACAACCCTGGTTATCAAATGAGCTCCTCTTCCTTGTCTTTTGGTGTTTTTCTCCTTCCCAGATACAGCAGGGAACATTTCATAGTTTCAAGGGCATTCCTGGCAGAAAGTACATAATAATATTAATTGCAAAACTCTCCAGGTGCTTGTCATAGTCCTGAGGAGATCAGCCTGCACTGGCATTGTGTATTCAGATAAAGCTCTGCAAGCAGCAGGATGCTTAGATTTATTACTGATGCCAGAAAGCAGGCACAGTTTGCTGTTAGTGGTTTGTCAATAGTGCGGTGCACTTTTGGATATTGCTGACAATTTTATTTTATATTTTGTGTAAGGATTTGGGCATGTCCTAGTGGTATTTAGTAAAGTATCATGATTGCAAAAAGGACAGAATCAGTCAGCTAAGCATTAAGAAGGCAAAAAACTATTACGACCTAAAACAAATCAACATTGGTAGATAATGCACACGGCAGTTTTATGTTGAAAGTTGTGTTCCAGCATGAAAGTTAGAGTTTTGCATACATCCAAAATGTATGGATCTCTTTTGCAATCCTGATTGTTATTGAAGTAACCAAATAATCCTCTCTGAATAGTAATTCAGACACAGGGTTTTACTGAAGATGAGAGGATCTCAAGTGAATAAATTTAACCAAATTTTCAAATAAGGAATTCTGAGTCATGCTGATATCTAGATATTTACTGTTCTAAAAATATTCACCCTGAAAGCTGAGGTTGTCATGTCCTCTTGGTATGTGAAAGTAAAGTGCAGCTAAAGGAAAACTGGGGTGGAAGACTCCCAAAGGTGCTTCTTCACAATGGTACCTGAAGCTTCCTTTCTTGAAGCTTGTCCAGAAGCCTAGGAAGATGTGGCTGGAAAACTGAAGCTGAAGGATACTAGTACTGTTAGGTTGCTGAGCTCTGGAAGTCTGAAAATCTTATAAGGAACTCTTCTGCAGTTATCTTTCATATTTGAAAATATGATGTAGCATTGTTTTGTGCATTAACTTCCTCTGATTAAGTTTTGTTTAAAATACTAAATCTGGTATATCTTGGTGTACCCCTGAGAAAAAGCATCAGTCTCTAAATACTTTTCTAAGTTGTGTGAGAATTCAGGATTGACAGTAAACTTTAGTATTGTACTAATGATTTGAAACCAAACATAATTTGTTAGTGTTTTCTGATATTTCTTGATGGCTCCAGATGACTGGGGTTTGATACTTTTATTACCATATTCCCACCTTATTTCCTAACTCTTCCTATAAAAGAAATTTGGCTCTCCTACAACTGGTGTTTAAATGTGTTTAACTTGCTAGTGTCACTTGCTATTTGCATGTTCCTTATAGGAGTTTTAGTCTTGGTGAAAAGAAATCTTACAAAAATTCTAATTTATTTTCTTCCCTATCCAATCTATTTTTTAGTACTGAGACAGCAACCTTCATTTTTTTTCAGATTTGCTTCAGCAGTCATAGGGCAAATTTTTCTCTATTATATGAAGAATTCCACCAAGTTACTTCTAATCAAATCATTAGCAATGGTAAAATCAAGGCAGAATGTGAAAACGCAAGCCTGCTTTTATGGACAGAAGTTCATTTAGGAAGGAGCTTATTTTGAAAGCAGGCAGAGATAAGACGTTTATTCAAAATCTAAAAGAGAGAATAACAGGGATCATTCAAGGCACTGTTTAAATCCGTCCTGTGCTCTTTTTGATCAACACATAGCAATTAAAATATAGATAAAATAATAAAAAATATTTGCACTAATTTTTCAGAGTAGGTAATGAAAATTGCAAGTATTCTTCAAAACAAAGCTCAAGTCTTTTATGTGGTGCTGTGATATGGGTGTCTTAGCACAGTTACTTGGATAGTAGTTATCATGAGGAAACACCACATCATTTTCTGAATAAATGCTGCAATTAATTGACAGTGTCATTTTTATCTTAGGATCCAGCTATTGCTGGGCTTTTGGAAAATGAAAGTAATATGATAATTGAGGCTGATATTTGCTTATAGTGTACACACAGATTTAGTGGCTGTACTGGATTGCTGTGTCACAAGGAGGCTTAAGACATCATTAGGGACCTTTGAGTTTGTTTTATGCAAATACTTGGGAGGCAGTCCATCTATATCCAGAGAAAAAAATCAGCAGTAAATATAAGTAGGAGAAGTGTCACCAAGAAATAAGTCGGATTTTCACATTCCACAGAAACAGGAATGGGAGCTTGATCTGTTGGTCCCTGCTCTTGCTGTCTACACTGTACACATTTTTCCATAGGATTTTTTTCCTAAAACCAATGCTACTACATTATATGGTTTAAAGAATATATATATTTTTGAGGATATTATAAAGCCTTTGCAGAGACTCTGCATACACATTTTGGCCTGCCTGTAAAGGTGAAAATTAGAATAGCAATATGATGCAGAAGGCAAGAGCAAATACAATAAAACCTCTAAAGACCTTACAATATTGTACACATTCATTTTATAAAAAATTAAAACATAATGTAAAATGAAACTCTTTACCATACCATAGATTACTTTTAATAATGCCTGCATTAAAATTAGATCAGTTTTCATCTTAATACTCTGGAAGAGGAAGGATTTTGGATTTCAGATTAAAAAAAAAAAAAGAATAATATTATAAAATTGCACTCAAGTACATTGGACATATTTTTGCCAATATCAGTTGCTTTCAATGCTTTTATATTGCACAGTGTTACTGTCAGTATAAGTAGCCATCACTTTCTAGCTAGGATCAAAATATCAAAATGGAATATTCAGAATTTTATTCTTTTTGCAGGCCTTTTTTCCTAACATTCAGGAAGGAAAATAAAAGAACCTTTTCCAAAACTATGCTGTAATATTTCTTCTTACTAGATAAGTAAGGTATCTAGGAAAATTAATTAACATCGTGCATGTCATATTCAGTATTGCTTGAGAAATAAATTTCTTGTGGTTAGCAATTGAGGAGAGTAAGCAGTCTGTGCTGTGCAAAAAAGAATAGACGAGGAGGTAAGGTGACATAACATAATGAATTGACCCTCTAAATTGATGCAATTTCTTCTAATTTTGATGAATGTTGTTTTCTGAATAAGTAGTAGCTATTTTAGTATAGTCATAATAAAAAAAAACGTACTATCTGTGAACCACTCTAACATAGTTATACTGTGTTTCAAATTAAAGGTAAAGAGAAACTGTAATTTCTATATAGGGTGTATGACGGTATGCATGCACATTTTATGTATTTACTGCTTACTCTTTTATGTCCAGTTGGGGAATATTCAAAGGCAATGAACAAGAATGACTGGGGATTCTAGGAAGTATTTCTTCTTAGAAAAAGATATTTGCTTTAGTTTCAGCAAAACACAGCTGTGTTATTCATAACAGATTTTTATTTTGATGAAAATATTCCTTCCTCAGGTGTAAGTGAATTTATATCATTATTAGAAGTGTTAACAAAGAGATAACAAAAAACCCCCACCTTTTTGTACGCTGTTGTCTTTGGAGATGGGTGTGCATACACCTCTATGTAATACTCTTGTTCCTCCTTTCTGGTGAACACAAAAGCATTTGTGGTGGCCAGAAGTGCCCTGGACTGAGAAAATGGTATTTGGTCTGATGTCTGTTTTTGAAGAGAGAATTCAGCTTTTGTTTCAGCTTTTGCACTGAATAAATGAGTAATTCTTTTGTTCTTTGTTTTTTTAAAAAAAATAATGAAAAGAGGGAATTTTTCTTTCATCTTGACCAATGGAGCTGAAACATAAAATAACCAGGAAAATAGAATACCCCTTGGCCACTGACGCTACAATGTGTTCTGCATTATATCTATTCTCAGCTAAGTAATTTTGCTCCTCAGATCCTGTATACAGAAACTGCATGGAGGCAGTCCACTTAGTGATGAACACAGGAATAAAATCCCCTGTGGAAACTATTCAAAAATCAAAATGTGAGAATATAATTTGTAGTGTTATTTCTGCATTATTTAGTTCTGTAGCTGTTCCGTGCAATTGTTAGTAGGTAGACCTCACAAAGATAACCCTATTTGCTAGAAGAGACTTCTTTAGATATTTGTACACTTTCATAGTGAGATGAACATACTTTATATATTATACTTACATGTCAATACCCCTCATTTTTGGAGACCTCTCACTAGAAAACATAGTTTCCAGTAGCTACCGGAGATAGAGGGAGGTACACCCAGGAGTATATAATGTCACACAATAGTTTTTGAATTTGGACAACATTAGGATGCTTCTTTTTCTTCCCTATGTTGTACTTAGTAAAGAAAGCTGATTGGGTTGTCTTGTATTTACAGGATGTGCCTAAGATTTATTGGATCTATTTCTCTGTAGTCTTTGTCAAGCTATATAAACTTTCCAATCGTTTACTTCTGTGTTTTAATACTGGGAATATGCCTTTATCTGCCTTTATATAAGCTGTCCCAAATAATGCATTTTTATTGGTGACTTGTGTTCAGGGAGTGACTAACATGGAGTGACTAACATTATTTAGAAATATATGGATGAAAAAGAAAAATGGTGAGATTTTCTTCAAAATATTTTTTACTGTTTTGAAAATTTTATATCTGAAGAGAAAATTATTTAGATAAATTATTTATAATCAAATATAATAAGAATACTACATAAGTTTCAATGAAAATTTGCATTATAACTGCAAGAGGAAAAAGGGAGAGGAATAAGGGGTTTTTGTAATGTTTTATTCATAAAGAAGCATAACAAGACAGATGATTGAATGCAGTTCCATTTGTCTATCATAAACAAAAATGTCAGTACATTGGAAAAATTTTTACCATCATTTGGATCTCTGACTCTTATAAAGATTGGGGAGGTAGAACAGACATTAAACTTGGAGATAAACAATGTCTCTCATAGGCAGATGCCTAAAAAAGTAAGTACCTCTTTTTATTCAAATATCGATTTGAGAAGGTGTGTTTTGTGTTTTATGTAATTGAAACCATTTTTATCACATAAATTATCAGAATTTTGCAGCAAAAAAATATGTACTAGAAATGGCAGTGGGATGTACACTTTTTATCTGAGTTTATGAGAAATACCTGTATTATTCTCTCCTGAGGACATAGATCCAAACTTTTTTTTGTCTAATTAATAAAACTTTTTTTAAAAAAAACCTTCATACTTTTTCAGCCTTCATCATTGACCACGTGGATTCTGTGGAGATAAAGATGTACTCATTGCAGGATACAGATATTTAAAAAATTACTGGATTTGGAACCCTCCTAGTACATCTGGTTTACTAATGAGACTCATTCTTTCTCATATATGATCTCTGCATAATTTTCTTGGTCACAAGTACCGCTTTAATTGGCATAAGTAAAAATACAGCTTAACCATTTTTGCTGTGTTTCTTTCTGCTGTCATTGCTTCAGATGGGGAAGTAACTAGAAGAGAAATGACCAAGCTTGCAGAAAATGTTGAATAGTTCTCTCACATTGAAACAAGTCCCAAGAGATCTTAGTAACCTTTACAGAAAATATAGTAAAGGGCAAGATGTTGACTGTAGCTCTTAGGTTGGCAGTCTTCTTATCAAGAGCTGCAGTAATGTTTAGGTTTATGCACTCCATTTGCTCTCATTGAAAATTCAGACCAGGCATATCGCATACTTAACATTCAGCAAGAATGGAATCACTGCGTCTTACAAGAAGTTACTCTGTCTTACAAGGAAATGCCTGTTAACAATGTGTTAAGCTGAACTTGAGAGGCAAAAAGGACATCTGAATTATGAAAATCTAGTTTTTCCATAATATTACAACAGTAATACTCTTAAGTGAGTCAATCTTTTCCTAGCAAGGCCAAGTTCTTGTCTTTACACAGCCAATAACTTCCATATCTAGCTTATATTGACAGCTATATTATAAATTTTTAATTTTTTTTTAATACACATTCCATTTTCATCTTGTCCTCTGAGAAGATGGTACAGCTTTTTATAGTAGCTAAGGAATGAGAGCAGCAGTCCCCATCTCTCTTCACTGTTATGTTTTTCAACTTTAAATTCCTTCTAGGCCAAAAATCAAAGAATGCAAGCTCACTAACAAGACCAATCTGACTGTGATGAGGGAAAACCTCGATTAATAATTAAATGTATATTTTAGGCAGTGTTGTGGCCTAGTGGTGTTATAGATTGTGAGACTTCTTTTTCTTGATACAAAATACTGTGATATGAGATAGACCCAATAGTTCTGAATTGTGCTGCTTGGAAAATACTATTAATAGGGAGTGCTGAATTCATTAGCTAAACACTGACATTAGATTTGTTTTCATGTGTGAGATGGTCCAGAACTGAAACAAAACAAGTTTCTGGGTCTCTCAGATACAGTACAGAGTGTTCGAAATTTTTTCCCCTCATCTTTCTGAAGCCTCCAAAACTATGTTAAGTGTTGCAACTGCACCATTCTTCTAAGGTCTAGTAAATTTACAGGAAGACTGGAGATTTCAGCTTGATTTCCTTATGTTTTTACTTTTCTCTTCTATAATGAAATAGCTGGAATCAGTTCTTTGTTTTACAGAGGTTAATTTTAAAGTGAGGTTTCCAAAAAAATGATTATTTATCCCTTTGTACAATAATAAACACATCTCCAGAATCATACCCTGACTTTTCGGTACCTTGTAAGCACTTTTTGCAGGAATGTGATGACGTGATGAGTATACAGAAGAAGGTGTGGATAGTATTTCTTGGATTTTCTATTTCTGTTGCATCTACATTTCCTTGGATAAGGTAATTTGGTGGAATAAAATATGTAAAAGAAGAATAATGAATCTGCAGCCCACACACAGGAGAAATGATGGATTATTAGAGCTCAAAAAACATCCTTTTTATTTATCTGGTATATTCTATAAAAACCGAAAACAAAGTGGGGTTTTTTCAGAATAATGTAATTATATGTTTTTTAACTAGCTGGGAAACCTCCTGCCCTCCCCCAATGAAGTTGGTTTTAATTTATTCTCCTATAGTAACCACAAGAAATTAGGAGTGTGAAGATTTTCCCGTGCTGATCACATCTGGGTTTTCTCAGGACACCAGCTTTCAAGTATGGAAACTTATTATTCCTGTCACACCAGTTGCACTTAGTTTAATCAGAAATACTGAATTATCAAAAGTAGAAGTAATCTATTCAATTTATTCTACCTTATAATTGCTTCTGTATTGAAGTGTTCATATTTGCATAAAATGTTGAAAGTTTATTATAATGCTACTTTTTAATATTTTCTCTCATGCAAGAAAATGGCAGTCACTTCAGTAGGCATTTGTGTCAGTTATATGAAGACATTTGAGATCATGTTATAATGTGTTCTAGCTTTACAGTGATTTAGATGAAAAATTTCACATTCTTCATTTTCCGTACAGTACAAATCTTATCAATGATTTAAATAAATTAGAAGACTGTCCTGTAATAGAGAACATCAGGGATTCAAGACTGCTGATTAAATAATTGGTGATGTTTGTGTTTAGTCTTCGCCAGTATGGACGATTCCTAACCTGATGATCCTCTGTACTGAAAAACGTCTCAAGAAGGAAAATTAAACAAAATAGCAGCTATAGACGACAAAAAAAATACACTTCTGAAAGTAGCATAAAGGCAATTCTGCTAATTTGTAGCATGCATAGGAAAAAAATTGTAGGGAACACAGGGGAAGGTAAGAACATTTTAATTTAAATTTAAGAATCCAGAATGACACAGTTAATACTGTTTAATGGATGTGTCATGACTGAATTCCTGAAAATATTAAAATATGTATCTGCCATTTATACTTTGTGAAATGCTATTAGTTTATACAAGCTGTATCTGTATTTCTTTCCTATAATGTACTAATAGAAATGTTTCCAACCCTTCTTTGGAACATTTCTCTCTACATGAAAAAAAAAGCTTTCTTTGAAATTTTTAAGAGAAAGTTTCACATTTCTCTTTTGAATACAGTATATGGCTAAACAGTCAGAAAAATATTTTCTACCATTTGATATTCCAGAACTAGTGTAGAAAGTCATAATTTTTCTGTGCTAAACCATTCATCAGGGCTCTGACATGAGCCCTACTCCAGATCAATACATATGGCCTCAAACTGCAAATTACTCATTTGTGCCTTCTTAATAAATTCTGGATTTTATTTCAAGACAGAAATAAAATTGTATTTTTATCCTGAGACTTTTAAAAATATATTGTGATGTCTAGTTAGATCTACTCTAGAAGTCACCTTAAATGTATTTGACAGCACTAATTGCTCGTACATTGAAAAACTGGAGTATCTTCTAAGCAGTCAAAACCTCTGTTACTTAAA
>VZRN01002999.1:251935-337218 GCA_013397935.1 Dasyornis broadbenti
AAGGGAAGGGAAGGGAAGGGAAGGGAAGGGAAAAGCAGAACAGAATGCTGGAAGGGACCTACAATTATCATCTGGTCCAGCTCCGGGCAAACACTGAGAACCCAGATCTGCCAAAACCTTGTCCTCACAAAATTGTTTCAGAACCTGGAAAAAGGCAATAGAATATGTCTGGTTACAAGGCCACATTCCAGATTTTGGTAGAAAAGATGCCCTAGATTTTTTTAGGTTGCAAAACATGTTTTTTCACCTATGAATCCAGCAAGGCTGTTGCAAACCCTTCTATAGAATTAAGCTCTTGGTCTTCTTGGAGGTCTGTGGTCTTCACTGTGTAATTTAGTATAACTACATCTATAGAGCTCTCAGAAGAATTCACAAAGCCATTGTTTATCTCCTCTCTTTTTCCATGCTCTACCTTTCCTGAGATGAAAAATAATGGAGTCACTTTAATAATTTCTGTTAGTCCTCTGGATCTCCTGTCTATGTACCAAGGAACAGTAGTAGTCTGCATTGGTTATGACAAGCTTATGTAAAAGCCAAGCGAAGGCTGTAGAATGGAGACATCTACAAACTCTTCAGAAGTCATTGAGAGTTACAGATACTTTCTTCTGGAGTCAGACTGTTAATAGTATCAAATTGATAACATTACGGTTTAAACTCTAGAACTGATCACTTACTTTTCTAATTTCTGTTAGTGCAGATTTTCTTTCTTTTCCCCTTTCCTTGTATCAAATACATTGATCTTGATAGGTTTATTTTTGAGGTGGGGTAAAAGAGTAAACTCTATGATTTTCAGATAAGAAAACACTAACTATAAAATAAAGGGAGGATAGGACCCTTTGTGTGTATCAGCCCTGCCTATTTTCTCTCTGACATAAAAATCGAGCAACCTGCAGCCCTGTGACAACTATCATCAAGAATCTTGACATTGTCAGCTGAAAAGCAGAATGTCTTTACCTGGACCTCTGGATATGTTACTTTTTAAATAAAGCTTCAAGCTTTATGTTGATATCAGCAGAATAGAGAGGATAGTAGGGGAACTAACAGTAGAATGGTGAACTATGATGGACTTTTAGATCATGGTTCTCTGTACATATCAACATATGGTCCTGGAAAAATTGTTTCATTTCATTCTATTTAATGTTTTCGTTGCAAAACCGAACACTTTTTTCTTTTTTTTTTAGTTCAGGGAGTATGCCCCTCAGAAGGGGAATCTTCTGTATATGGTGACAACACCTAATGCAAATGCATCCTGTTTGCAACTCACTTTCTGTTCTTCTGCAGTAATGACTTCGAAAATTAGATTGGCTTCCAAACAGCTTTGGAAAATTACAGATATTTGTATAGGAATTCCCGTAATATTTGAGTAAGAAAGCTAATTACTATTCATGTATCAGGCTACACTTTTTATTTGCATTTCTAAGAAAAATGAAAAGCAATGTGACTGCATAAATTGACTTATTCCTGTTTAGGCATTTTATGAGGGTCCTATACAAATGTGCTTCATATTAAATATTGGTTATCTGGAACTAACTTGGTAAAATAAGTACCTAAGCTGTCATTGCACTTCCTAGTTGCTTCATAATACATGGTGGTATGAGTTTTGCTGCACTGTTCAAATATGAATAAAACAGTAGCACGCTTAGCACTTTTTAGGGGGATACATCATGGCTTAATAAAATTGATCTCTGATTTCCTAGATCGATTTCTCTTTTTCTCCACTGAAAAACTGAGAAATAGAAACAGTTTTCAAATATAATTTTTTTCTTTAAGTGTTTGGCCTCAGGAAGTCTTAAAAATACATGATAAATTTCAAAAACCTATAAATAGATTTAAAAATTGATTAGTTTTATCAGAGTATGTAATAATACATAAAACTGAGAGGTCCAAAATTTAAGAGTTCAATCCTACTACAACAGCTACAGTCATTTGAAATTCCTACCTTCATTTCAGTGGTGCTAAGGTTAGATCTCAAAAATTATTCAGTGCATGCAGTTCAGAAACCAGAAAATCTCTGAGGGATTTCGGTCTGAGGATTTTCTGAAGACTGCAGATGCCTTTTTACTTTTGAGTTCTGCTGCGTTTTCAGAGAAGTTGACAGATCTCAGCTGAGATCTGAGAAGAAATTAACTCCATGGAGCTTCTGAAGCATCAGTCTACCTTATTCATTCACAAATACCTTGACCTGTATTTCTTGATGCTTTAGTTTAGTTATATTTATTCAGGTGTTTATAATTTAAGCACTTTATGTACCCTTTACATACCAATTTAAGTCTAGACTATACATGTCATTAGTCTAAATTATGAGAATGTAATGACTCAATCAATGACATGATATGTAAACTCACAGTTAGATGCCAACTCTTTTTACTATTTAAAAATAGCTAACTCCTTTTTTAAAAAGTATGGAGAGGCATTTGCTCTTCAGAAAGAGCAGATTAAGTAGTTAGATTTCCTGTACTGCTTTTCCGGAATTTTAGATTTACAGTTTTAAATGCACAGATGTACTTGTGTATTTCTAGGAACTGAACATTGCTACAATCATTTCTAAAGATTTGTGAAAGAACATTTAAAAAATTATCAAGTATTTCTATTATTTTCCTCAGTTCAGTCTATGAAAATCAACTAGTAATTTTGCCTTCCTTCTCAATCTGCCTTGGATCTGCTACTGCAAAAAAAAATGCCCTCTGAAAATACATCATCATAATCTTCTAAGTCAGGAAATGCTGAAGACCACACTTGTTTTATCAGATTTTTTGCAAAAATATCTATTATATTTGAAGAAATAATTTATTGTAACAATAACCCTTGGAACTAGTTTGTGAGTGTCCAAAAATTCTACTACATGAAGTCCTTGCGTGTTGATAATTAACACTGCACCTGGGAAGGTTTCCTATTAAATCAAGGGAACTGTTTATATACAGAGCTTAAACAAACTTTTGCAGCCTGTCCTTGTAGGAGTTTCATACATTTGATCATCTTTGTGCCTTCCTCTGGACTCAGCTCAACAAGGCCAAATCCTCCTGGGGACCTCAGAGCTGGATGCATTACAGAGGAGCAGAATCCCCTCCCTAGCCCTGCTGGCCACGCTGCTTTAGATGCAGCCCAGGACACGTTTGGCCTTCCGAACTGTGAGTGCACATTACAGGATCACATTCAGTTTTTCATCCACCAAAACCTCCAAGTCCTTCTCCTCGGGGCTGCTCTCAATCTGCTTATGAGCCAGACAGTATCCATGTTTGGGATTGCCCTCACACACGTGCAGGACCTTACACTTGGACTTACTGAACTTCATAAGGTTGTGCAGGCCCACCTCTCAACCCTGTCAAGGTCCCTGTGGATTTGCAATTCTTCCTTCTAGAATATCTGTGTCATAACTTAGCACTAATTCAGACTTCAGAATCCATAATGCAGATTTATAATGCAGTTTTATCCTGTCTCAGATTCCTGGACTTTCCCCATAAATAATCAGGTAAGGAAGAGCATAAGAAAATGAGAATATATAGGTTCTGGCAATTTGTGTTCTAGGGATGTTCTGGGCTGCAGGTTCTCTCAAACCTTCAATATTTAAGTAAAAACAGGTTGTATGAGCTTTCAATGCAGCATTTCTGTATTCTGAGATATTCATCCTTTTTCTTCTAGTTCCTAGCTTATTTATTTTCTACTTAAATGACTTACTTATTTCCTCTGTTTAAAACTCAGGTTCTTCTCTGTGCTGGTATTATAGTAGGATATACTGTATTCTGCCTTCACTGATTATTATATGATTATGAAATGCACCATTTTACCTTTCCATGTTTCATGAATATTCTTTATTATAATGATGATGCTTCAGGAAGACATAAAATTTGATAAAATTACTAAAGTTGGTGTACTATTTTTTTCTTAGTTTCCATGAAAATTAGGTTTACATTAGTTATACTCTTCCTGAGAAACTAAGTTTGTTTTCTCTCTCTGATACCTTTGTGTTCACTGTGATACCATTATGCTCACTGCTGCTTCTAACAGCAAGTAATTTTTTTATATTTTTCTATCATCTAGATAATTCATTGATATGAAACACTAGAAATCTGAATTTGTGTAGAGAAACCTGCATTAGGATTTCCTTAGATAGGAAAGTACTTTGCCACACAGAGAAGTTCTGTCTTGAATATCTGGTTGTTTGAAAGAATGTAAGTGAAAAACATGTTAATTTGTTTAGGTTGTGAAAAGGAGTTTGGATTCAGCACTTCAGGCTAGTAAGGGAAAAAGGTTTCCATTTAGTGCAAGGAAAGTATGTGGGATATCCATTGGATAGTGGTAAGAGTTAAGCAGGGGAAGGGGATTGGTTTGTTTGTTTGTTTGTTTATTTTGTGGCTAAAATGTGAGAAAACAGAGATTAAGATGTCCAGGAAAAGCTAGGATGCTGTATCCATACAACATACTGAATATTTCAATTTACATACTTTTTATGGAAACTACCCAAATATATTGAAGGCAATATATGAAATTGAAATAGACACACATATCTGAATCAGCTAGAGATTAGAGATTTAGTTTAGCTAAGACTGAAACCAAAACCATGGAGCATTTTTGTTCTCAGGCTTATTTTTTATGATCTATTAAAGACGGTAGCTAATTTCTTGGTTTTGTACAAAAAAGGTCACATTATTGAGTGCCTCTTCTTGCGATGTAACACCAAAAGACTAACCTTCTTTTGCAGAAGGAATCTATTGAGCATGATTACTTCAGTATAATATTTAGAGTTGCAAACTAATAGGAGTTAAATGATCATGTTCAGTCTCTCCAGACACAACATTGCAATGTGTTGACTTGGCAGCACTGGGTAATGATCAGGTGGTCTCAAACATTTTTGTAAGGTTTTTTTCCCTAAAGTTTATATTATATAGATTCATTGTATTTTACAATTGGATTTGGTGTGTATTCTACATTATTTTAGCTAGGATAGGAAGCTACTTGCATTCTCTTTTTTTCTTCCATGAGACTTGCAGTTTTCAATTCTCTTCATGTCATCTGCAGTTGTTCCAATGGACTGTTCGTTAAGCAATCAGCCTGCTGTTAGAAACTCCAGCCAAACCTGTTCTGATAAGGCAGACTGCTCACTGAAAAAAGTCTGTTATTGTCTGAAAAGCGGGATAACTTATGGAATCTTCTGCATGTTAAGTAATTAACTGACTGACTAGGTTTGCATTCTTAATACTGGCAGAAACCCTTATTTGCTATGTATCTTAGACCTAGTATTAACAGCATTTTGCTGAACATTCAGCTGACTCTTTCATATAATGTCATACTGATTGTTAGACTGTATCAAGGTGATTAAACTTCTTATTTTCCGTTCATACTAGTTCAACTGTATTACTCCAGTTAATTTACTTGGTTACAGAAAGGGAGATGCAGTGTGCAAATGAATCCATACTAAATATGCTTCATTTCAATTTTTAAAATGTGTTTTGCTGGGTTGTTCAATTCAAAGACAGAATGCATCAGCTGTGATTTCAGAAGAAGCAAATACTATTTTTCTCTTGCTTTTTCAGTTGGATGCGCTCCTTTTCCACTGTCTCAGGTCAACAGATCTGACATGACTCTTGGCAGCTGTGATTGCATGGAAAAAAAGCACACTCCTTTAGCTAAGAAATTATTCTGAGTCCTCATTGTGAAAAGGGAATTTGACTCTTCCAGACCCATGAATAAATTTAGACTTTATTTGTCTGTGTTATAAAAAAACTACGAAGTGAAAAGACTGTTGTTGAAACAATGGCATTGGGATTTACACAAAAAACTTACAGGAAAATACTATACACACACAAGAAAAAAAAAAAAATTCAGTGAAATTAAATCTGCTTTAGAAATCAGAGTATTCATCAGGGCAGCCAGGATGCTTGATGCCACAGCATCCTCTTAGACCCCAGATATAATGAATTTTCTCATTTCACTTGGAATATCAAGGAAACGTACACAACAAGGTAGTGGTCAGAATCCGCAGATAACGTGGTCTTGTGACTTTTCTTGCCCATATAGAACCAGGATTTAATATCCAGAATGGATTTTATTTGCATGAAAATCTCAGAAGCAGGATCAGACTTTTTTTACCCAGGCACTTTTTGCATTGTATGTAAAAGGATGACAAAAATGTTTCACAGAATCACAGAATCGCAAAACATCCTGAACTAGAAGGGACTCACAAGGGTTATAAAGTTCAGCTCCTGTTCCTAAATGGCATAATCCCCAAGAGTCACACCATGTGCCTGAGAGCGTGCCACGTTCAAAAGCTTCTTGAGCTCTGTCAGTCTGATGCTGTGACCACTTCCCTGGGGGGCGCCCAGTGTCCCAGTGCCCAGCCACCCTCTGGATGAAGAACATTTTCCTGATATCCAACCTAAATCTGCCCTGACACAACTTCAGGCCATTCCCTCAGGTCCTGTTACTGGTTACCAGAGAGATCAGTGCCTGCCCCTCCTCTTCCCCTCAGGCGGAAGTTGTAACTGCAATGAGGTGTTCCCTCAGTCTTCTCCAGGCTGAACAGACCAAGTGACTTCAGCCACTCATACAGCTTCCCCTCAAGGTCCTTCACCATCTTTGTTGCCCTCTTTTGGACACTCTCTAATAGTTTCATGTCTTTCTTATACTGTGGCACCCAAAACTGCCCCCAGCACTGGAGGTGAGGCTGCCCCAGTGCAGAGCAGAGCAGGACAATCCCCTCCCTTGCCTGGCTGGTGATGCTGTACCTGATGCCCTCCAGGACACGGGTGGCCCTCCTGGCTGCCAGGGCACTGCTGACTCATATTCATTTTGCCATCAGCCAGGACCCTCAGGGCCCTTACTGCATTGCTAGTTTCTAGCCTCTCATTCCCCAGTCTGTCTGTACATCCAGGGTTGCCCATCCCACTCACTCTTGTTAAGCGTCATATGATTGGTAATTGCCCAGCTCTTATTTGTCCAAGTCTCTCTGCAGGGCCTTCCAGCCTTGGAGAGAGTCAGCAGCACCTCCCAATTTTGTATCATCTGCAAATTAACTTAATATCCCTTCCAGTCCTTTGTCCAAGTAATTTGTGAAGATCTGGAAGGTTGCAGTGCCAGTTGGTGACCCATCAAAGGACATGTAAGACTGACAGTTTCTGGGGTCTTCCTTCTCTTCCTTTCTGAAAATCAGAACAATATTTGCCAGCTTCCAGTCAGCTGGGACCTCTCTGGATACCCGTTTACCTAAGTTTCTAGTAAACATAAACCACTGCCATTTTCTCAAGTCCAGAAGTCAAACTATATTTCCACTGGTTTAGCCTGTTTTTTAAGATCATGGAAGTCTCCTGTAAGCAAGTCCATGTGCAACAGTGTGGCCAGCAGGACCAGAGCAGCGATCCTCTCCCTGTACTCAGCACTGGTGAGGCCCCACCTTGAACTTTATGTTCAGTTTTGAACCCTGTATTCAGTTTTGAACCCCTCACTAAAATAAAAATATTGAGGTGCTGGATCAGGTGCAGAGAAGAGCGATAAAGCTGATGAAAGGTCTGGAGACCAAAATCTTCTCAAGAGCAGCTGAGGGAACTGGGAGTGTTTAGACTGGTGAAAAGGAGGCTCAGAGAAGACCTTATTGCTCTCTACAGCTACCTGAAAGGAGAGTGTAGTGAGGTGGATGTCAGCCTCTTCTCCCAGGTAACTAGTGACAGGATGAAAGGAAATGGCTTTAGCTGCTCCAGGAGAGGTTTATATGGGAGAGCAGGAAAAATATCTTCACAGAAAGTGTTGTCAAGCATTGAAACAAGCTGCCTGGGGAAGTGGTTGAGTCACCATCCCACTTACGTGTGTCATTTAGGGATATCATTTACTGGTGGACTTGAGTAGTGATGGGTTAGTGACTGAACTTTATGCTCTGATGGAATTCAATACATTCCTTTTTTTCTCTTTTTTTACACTACTAGATTATAGTTATTTTTATTCATAAAGGAAGGAAAAACAGGAAAGAAAATGAGCTAATAGGAGAAGTTATGATGATGTTCATTATTATTTCAAAGTATATTCTTTTGATCATGATTGAACATGTTTAGCTGCTGCCAGTCTACATTCTTTGAAGGAAACTCCCTACTAGCAAAGAAGGGGGTTGTGCCAGAATCTCACTGTGAAATTAGGGTGACAGGAATAGAAATATGAGCCTGAAACAGAAACAGACAACAGCACTGGTGTTTATTGCATTCTCTTTTTTCTGTATATTCCAGTATAAATATTTATTACTTTCCCTTTGACTGAGTTCGACTCAGCACAGTTTTGTGCCAGGACTAAGGGGCCAATAGTTCCTGCTTTCTTTTTCCCCCAGTGTGTAGTGCTAAATCTAAAAGTCTGTCTATCTGTAATTGAGAGGAAGTGTCAAAGATGTCACTGTTAATCACACTTGCGGTTTTAGCAGGAACAGCAGTACTGAAAATTAAACATAAAGCCTATTGTCTTCATTACCTTCTTAAGTAGGTATTAAGTAGGCTCTATGGTATTGGACTGATACAGGCTTAGAAAAGACTACAATGTGAAGTCATGAAGAATTGGTAAAATCTCTGAATCTTCTGTTTTTTTCATTTCATGGCCAAAATTATTCTCCTCTAAGGACACAACTTAAATGTACAAATACTTTGTCTTCTATGTCTCTGCTTTGCAAATTGCATGAATGTGCCAGATCATTCCATTATTTACATAGAATCTGAGACAACTGAAGGTATGAAATCCATAATCAGGAAAATATTGGGTATATTCACTTCGTGAAGTTCAACATCAGTAGTTTAATTTGCATTTCCATATATTTCTATGATGTTGCTAGCAAATCTCATTTGCAAGTAAGGACCTCTTGGAAGAGTCCTGGAATAAAGCCCAGGAGGGAGACAGAGGTCCATGGAGAAAGCACCAGCTGTGACATATGATCTTTCAGAGAAGTCACAACCTACCTTCGGTGGATTAAAAACAGACACTCTTTAATGTACATACTTAAAACAAATTGTTGTGGCGTTTTTTTCAAGATTTTTACTGTAAAGTTTGAAAGCACTTTTATATTCCCCCAGTAACCATTTTTGTATAGTTAATGCCAGAGGCATTATCTCATTTTAGGAGTGTTGGCTGACCCCTTCTAGATAACTATGCCAATGTGATACAAATGTAATGCTCTGGCAATCAATTATGGTGGAAAGATAGCATGATTCCACATATATGAGTTGGGGAGTTTGAAGAGTATTCTTATTGTCCATCAACCACAACAAATAGTATTGTGGCATTTTATACAATTTATGTAGAATATGAAGCATTTAAGGATTAGTTTTAAAGAGAACTGGTGTTGAGAAACAGAAAAAACATGTATTAAGGTTC
The DNA here is from genome assembly GCA_013397935.1 of Dasyornis broadbenti. Classification (NCBI taxonomy): domain Eukaryota; kingdom Metazoa; phylum Chordata; class Aves; order Passeriformes; family Dasyornithidae; genus Dasyornis; species Dasyornis broadbenti. The sequence continues at coordinate 261,272 of VZRN01002999.1, forward strand.
TTCTCTATATATATGCTGTTTTAGTCATCTTATCTAAAATTTGCAGTTTGCTTAACATATTTTACATTTTTCATAACCGAACTCTTGGATGTGACTGTAAGTACAGAGAGATTTCTTGGAAATGCTACAGACGTAAGAACTATGTCTAGAAGTTGAAGAGAACATGTGACAGCTAATTCCTAAAGTTTATTCCTAGAGCATAAGTGCACAGAATTTGTCTGATTGTTCAAAAATTTCAAACAGAGGGTCAAACATTTGACATAAAGTTAATTCCTTATGAAATACCTTGATTGGTGCATTTTTAAATTGTTTTTGTTTCTTAGTAAAGCTTTAGGAGTAATTTTGGGTTACCCAAATTATTTTTTATTTCTTGGAGTAGTGACAGTGTTTGCCATGGCTGCATTATTTTTCTTTAAACAATTAGACAATTGTACTAGAACACAAATACAAGTAAAAATAAAATTTGGGGTATTTTGTTGACCTTGAAAAGCAATGCAGATTCATATTTGGACTCAGTAACCAGGTCCATGTATCAGGAAGTTATTTCAGTGAGCTCTTTCATAGAACACTACTGTGGGGAGCTGGAGAAAGAAAACACAACATTTCAATCCTTTTGCTCAACTCACATGGCGTAAAAAATCTCAGAATTAAAAAAAATCCATGCAAAGCCATGATGATTTTTAGTAAGGGCCTGACATTGAAGTATATCTCTTTGAAGTTTATGTGGAATTTTTGCGTACAAAATGCTTCATGGTACCATTTGCTAAGTGCAGAAGGCCTATAATACACTGACATCTATTTCACCCTTATTTATTAATCTGAAGAAGAAGAAAAAGAGGAGGAAGAGGAGGAAGAAAATGACTCATACTTTTGCCTTCTGCAGAAAATTAATCTACTGGCCAGGTGAACAAACTATACTGAATTTCAGTTTATAGTTGACAGTAGAGAATTCTCTTTCTTTTATGATTCTTAAAACTTCTTCAGATATTATTTAGCTCTTCATGAATTTTAAAACTTCCATTTTAAAAAGAGCTCTGAACTTTTGACAGCCCACTTTACTTCCATGTTCTTGCTAGTTTACAAAATGAAAGAAGTAGCCAATGACAAATGCTACTGAAATAACCTTTAGTTTTTATTTCATCCAAGTGGATGAGCCTGAACAGGAAATTGTAGCATTTAGGGAAACAAGATTTTTAGATGAACACTGGTATGGTAGAAATTGACTTAGGTGGAAGAGCTTGTTGTACTGCTGAGCTATATTATACAGTAACCAATCATCAAATTTTTAGTTGTAAGTGTTAATATTCTGCTAAGAGAATTAAATTGACCTGTGATATGTTTCAAAGTCCAATTTTAAATCATGAAAATAATTTCAAAAAATAAAGCCTAATAAATGAGATTTAAAATGTTGTCAGTGACATAAAATCAGTAATGCAAAGGAAATCAGGATTAAGATACTGGTTTAGCCACAAAATTCTCCCTATATGTAAAGGTAATGTCTTCCCCAAAATTACATGCTTTACAGTACATGAAATAGGGCCTTTGAACCCTCAAACAGATCAATGCTCTCACACAACGTTGTCTCATCTGCAAACTGAATGAGGGCACACTTAGTCCCCTCATCCTGGTCATTGGTAAAGATATTAAACAGAACTGACCCCCCCCTGAGCCCTGGAGAACAGCATTTGTGACTATTGGCCAACTGGATTTGACTCCACCACCACTCTCTGGTCTGGGAAAACCAGCCATTTGTTTACCCAGTGAAGTGTTCACTCATCCAGATCCTGAGCAACTACAGCAATGTACTGGATTTCAGTGCAAATCAGAATAGGAAATATCTCTGCTTTTTTTGCCAGCCACGTAATTCTCAGGTTATAAAAGTCCAAAGACAATTCTTGAACTATTTTTCTGCAGATAAACCTCTTTTTTATGCTAAAATAAAATATTTTATATGTGCAATAGTGATCTAAGTCTGGTCATCTGTGACTAAGCATTTGGTATAGAATATATGGTGGTTGTCAAAAATTCTACTATAACCTTCATATCCAAAAAATCATTCAAAATCTTTAATTATTATTGGGCTAAAATCATTAATATTTTGAGAAATTACATTACACAATGAAAACAAGACCTGTCAGATATCAACTAGGAAATGGATACAGAAATGTGTCAACTCTAGTTCAAATATTTTTAATCAGAATTTCTTTTTAAATGATACTTGATCAGATGTTTTCAGCTGATCTGTAGTTCTGAAATAATGTGGTTGGAAGACAAAAGGCTTTTTTTAGACTATCTCTAAATATGATTTTGGAGGCTATGGATTCTAGTGTGGATGGAATATTTATCTGTTTCACTTACTGAGTATTCACAATGGACACTTCTGCATTCAATTATTCAAATATATCAAGTATTATCTACCTCTGGAAGACACCTTCTCAAATGTCCCTTATATATGTATCATACAGATGTGATTCAGAGATATACTTAATTAGACAAATATTTAGTGTTTTAGAGAGCAGAGCTTCCAACGCCAAAATGGTGTTACTGATAAACAGTATTACTGATAAATCGGTATGTTGTCACAGATATACATGCAGTGCTGGATTCAGTTCAAGTAAAATCCAACTTCAGAACAGCAGGAAAATAATCACATTGCAAAAGACTGGTCTGGAAGGTGCTGTAGTTGTTATCCACATTTGTACTATTGATAATCACCTGCGTAAGGCATGTAGGTTGTTTCCTGTAACTTTGCAGTTTTACTTTCTACCACAAATAAATTCTGAGCACAATTAAGACATTGATGATGCTGGCATTTGCAATAAACTTCAAATTTTACTTTCTTTTTGCCTTGATCATAAATTTTAAGTTATTTTGTGTAAATCAAGAAATCTGAGTATGTTTATATTTAAAAGCTACTAAATCTTAATCATTTTTCATAGCTTGAATTTATTCACTTCACAACCAATTTTAATAGATTTAATTAAGCTCAAAGAATAGGGTAGTGGATCTTTAAATGCTCCAGTTAACTAGAAAATGGCATCATCTTCCTTTCACTCTCCCACACTGCTTTTAATTATTCCCCTTGAATTATTATTGGCTGTAATTAAATTTTTTTCTTGTAGAGGTGCCATGGCATAAAGTAGGGGGGAATGCTTGACTACAATGCATGAACACAGTTCATCTCATACCTGATTTCTGAAGACATATGACTGAATGTAATATAAAAGTGTTGCTTACATTAGACCTATTTTAACCCCCAGAGGAGGTGAAGGCTACTGAAGTTCATGGCATGCTCATTCTAAGGGGCATTTAAGGACTTATATCTGCCTCCCCTTTCCAAATCCCAAAATATTCTGTTAAATGGTTACCTTAAAAAATGGAAGTGACAAAGCTTCACTCAGTACATTAGGCTTGTCTGAACTTTTATTAGTATAGATCTTAGTTTTCCTGTTCAAATTAATAATTTTCACAATGATTATTCTGTACTTTAATTTAGCATCTAAACTTAGAGTCTAGCCTTTCACACACAATGGATAAGGACAAAGATACCAAAAGTGTACTCTATAAATTGTTGGAGTTGAACAAATTCTATAATTTCAGTAATTTGCAAAAGAGAGACTTGCAGAAAATCAGCTCCTTTTGCTTATTAATTTTTTATTTTTTTTTTTTGTTCTACTAAGGCACTCTTTATTTACCAGAGTTTCCACCCCAATAAATACAGTTGCAAAGGGCTTAAATACAGTTATGGGCTTCTATTATAAAACTTGTATCACATTAGTTACCTGCTATGATTTAGCATATAATTGCATACAAGTTTTTTATCCCCAAATGTTCACTTGATACGCCTCTAGGGTACTAAATCCTCTTAATTGCCTTTCTTGAAAATAAGAAAATAAGTACCAAATTGTCCAGCACTGAACTCCTGCTGTTTGGTATCCTAACAGTAAGGGTAGAAATAGTACAAACGAATTACTTACTTTCTGAGAAGATATATTTGTTTCCTAGAATAAAAAGATTAGTGTAAAGGGCAGTATAATCTCAACTCTACTGCCCAATAACATGGGAAGTTTTGTAATTACCACTAATGATGGTGGGATTATCCCAAGAAGCATGGTGAAATTAAAATAATTGTTTAGTAATTAATGGTTATTAACAGGAAATTACTACCCTGTGAGAACTAGTTGAGTCATTTCACTACTGGTGGTAGCAATGACTAGTCGTGATCATGAAATAATTTATTTTTTTATTTTGTGTGTATGTTGAATCCCAGAGATCTCTTGAAATATTATTAAGGTTAAAAATAAAGTATACAGTATATACAACTGTAGATGCATTAGTAGCACAAGTCAGTTCACAAGCTGGCTTTTCTTTTCCTAATAAGATACCTGTGAAATCTTGTTAAAATGAAAAGACATGTCAAATACTGGATCATCAGCAGTTTTCAACTGTGTTTGACTGCAAGGGGAGATTTTCTGCTCGGAAATCATATGATGTAGCTGATTATTTTGGCTGTGGTAATATAAGAAAAATCAATTACATTTGAAGGCAAAAGCAAAGATTCAGCTTTGGAACAGTAACAGCAGACACCAAAAAAAAGACATCATGAGAATTTAGCAAATGGAGTATTAAAAATTACAGGGTGAGGTGTGTTTAATGATAGCATACAATAAGGCTTTTGTTTTTGTTTTGTTTTTTTTTTTAATTTTATGGCAGTAGAAAGATAATACCACTAAAGATGAAAAAAAAAAAAAAAAACCCTAAACCAAAGGAATTGGTTGCATTTCGAGCAATGATTATAATTAAAGTTGTGCAGGGACATAGCTTATGGCTATTCAGATCTTCTGGGAGGTAAGAAAGAAGTACACAATTCTTGCTGGTAACTTAATTAATCTGTATTTCTGTATGGCAGGAGGTAGTCCTGTAATTAGTTTTGAATGTTATAATTGCTCATCTTTACTTTCTAATTTTAAATACTATCATTCATGTCTCTGTATTTTGGGCATTCATAAAAATTAAATTATTCTGTTGCAGAATTTTTGAATATAAGAGATTTTTTTATGGTGCCCAAAAATGTGTTTTGTTATATTTCAGTTTGGTTTGTTAGGGTTTTTTTACCCCACAGACAAATCATCTTATTACATTCAAAATCTGATTAAAAGTCTAGTGTACACTGCATCAAAGTTTTACATATTTTCCTACTTGTGTTAAATTTTTTCCTGATTTACATCAAAGAATCTTTATCAAATAGGGAAGTAATCTCAACTTGCAAAAAACTGTCAAATGGTTTAGAAAGTAGGTTGACAAAGACTTTTAGGTATCTGAGGTATTAATTAAAACTGTTACTGGTTTTAATATACATTAATAGAGACCCATGCAATTGATTAATAATTTGGATAAAATTGCTTCTTTTCTTTTAAAAAATCATAAAATTACTGAATGCTAAATTAGTTAATGGTTATAAGGTACTGCACTAATGCGATTCCTTAAAAGTTTTCTTCACCTACTAGAAGAAACCACTATTTCAGGTCACTTAGGAATACTTTTCATTCAGGTAGTAATATGAAACTTTCCATATAGATGTATAGTTTAGTTAGATGTAGAGTGGATCTGCTCAATTGTTATTAACAGGAAGAAAAAAAATTGCTTTTAATCTGGAAGTTAATTTTTGTGAAGTGTTACTGTAAATAATGGATTCAAATTAAAAACCTGGTTTATTTTTAGTATATTCACTTGGATAATTCAATCTTCTGTACATTAGCAGATCAATTCAAGAATTTTTACTTCTGACTAACAAGAAGTGAAGAGCTTTAAGTGTAGAAAATCCTTCCTTTCTCAGAAAGAAGCTCTGAGTGATTTCAGCTACACCTAGATCCCTGTATTTTCCACCAAACTCCAATTTGCCAAATTAAGCTCCAGTTTTTGGTATTGCAGGTGACATCAGGAGAAGCAACAAGTATCAGAGTGCAGCACTAGGAGTAGGTCTGCCTTTGCTTTTGTACTTGGTCCCATCATTCCCTGTACCAACTCTCTGATCCTGTTTTATCTCACTATGAGCTCTGAACTCCTGTCTGTGCCTGCTTTTATGGACAGCTCCTTTTAGCCATGGGTCAACTACTGGTGGTCCTGTTCCTCAAATGGTAGAAGTCCTCCTATGCAGAATGAATCACAATAATCTTCTGCTGAGTTAATAGTAAAAGTATACGAGTAATCTTTAAACTTTGGACAGTATATTTTCTTTAGCTTTGATTTTTGAGGTAAGTGCTAGGGCTGTTGCTTTTAAAACTCTTTTGGAAGACTGATCAATTCCAAGCCATTTTGAATTCATGGAGACTAATTTTAAAGAAAAAATATTTTGGTAAATCCAGATTAAAGTATTTCAAAATTGATCTGACTGAAGTTGTTTGAACTTTTTAGTTGCTCATACTCTCTGTTACCTAATTATTGTGTTAGATAATTTGTGCTTTCCTTATTTTGCCTAAATACATCAAAATATGAATTATTGGAGAATATTGCCTATGAGTATAATGAATTCATGATAACTGTGAGTGCTTAATAACTTTACAAATCACACTGAGAATACCAGAACTTATTTTAACAGCTCATTGGCTATGCTTGCTAAGCCTGCAGTTCCCATGCCTTTTCTTTCCTTCTGTCAGCTAAACTAGTGTGAGCAGTACTTGCCTTCTTCATGGATTAAAGTATGGATTTCCATGGGCTTACTTATTATCAAAACGTAAATAATAGGATAATGGCTTGGGTTGGAAGGTACTTTAAAGATTATCTAGTTCCAGCCCACCTGACATGGACAGGGAACTTTCACTAGACCATGTTGCTCAGAGCTCCATCCAGGCTGGCCTTCAACACCTTTGGGAATAGGGCATCCACAATTTCCCTGGGCACCCTGATCCAGTACCTCACCACACTCACAGCAAATAACTTCTTAACAGAGGCTTGATGCATACATGAGGATTGCATCTTTTGTGCTTTTATAATATATCATCCTTTCTTATTTGAAAAATTGCTGGGAATCTTACAGAAACTTAGACATACTTTTCAGTGAAATGAGGCACAGAAATGGAAAGGAAATATTCTGATGGATGAGAGTGATTTAACAGATCTAAAGAGTGAAACAAATGCAGTCAAATGGACTTTCTGACAAGCATCTGTGCGTATGAGTTGTTGATCTTACTGCTGTTACTGCCCATCATCTGCCTGTTGCTGAGCACTGCGGTGCCGAATTGAGGGTGATCAGCATAGCTTTGCCTATGCAGAGAGCAAGGACTGCTGCTGCGTCAGTCCTCAGCAGCACTTTGTTTCTATCCAGGTGCAGTGTGAGGTTTGCTCTGCTGCTGGCCGTTCATGAAAGCCTAGTGCGAATATACCTATAGAAGGGGTACAAGGAAGAGAAGAATACTTTAAACGTATCCTGAAATATTTGTGCATATGAATAGGTTGACGCAGCTTGAAACAACAGCTCATTGGTCAGACAGATCCAGTGATTTCTAGACATCGCTCATTTCAAGAATTTATTCTGGATTTTACAAAGTAAAATATAACATTATTTATATAAATATCTTTAGGAAGCAACAACTTGGAGTGTTGATTCACTCCTTTAAGAGGATGGAGATTTCGAGCAATATTTTGTAGTTATATCTTGATGATTCACTCAGTTCAAGAAAATTAAAGTTAATTGTTCAGTTCTTGATAATAATTGAGAGTTTGTTGGAAAAGTGGTTATTCTAGCAAACCAAAAATCCCCAAAACAGCAAAATAAACAAATATCAATTTTCTCTGTAAGGAAAAAAGCTTAGCACATGTTTCAGTGTTACCATCTTCAAAGGTGTTCATAGAAGTTTCTCTTGACTCTGAGAGGTACAGGGAAAGGTTATGAAGTGGCCATTCTCTATGTGTACATTGTCATTTATCTAGGCAGAGTTTTTCTTTCAGTTAGTAATTTGAAGAGAGATATTTACTTACATTTGAGAGGGTGAGTACTTCATGGTTAACATATTACTAAATACAGAGCACAGACAATAAATTGGGATAGGCAGAGGGTTTCACTGTTCTGAGAATACATTTGGCTTTGGAGGAAGAGTAAGCTAATACTGTTCATTGCCATTCTTCTTCCCATTCATTTTGATGGATGTTCTTGTGAATTGGATATTCTTGTCAAATGGATGTGTTAAATCCAGTCCCAGAGTATACTCATTTGGAATGACTGAAAAATGAATGGCTACAAATATATTCCATCATTAAGCAGTTGTTAAATCTCCATCATAATGTGTTTTCATCCATAATTTCAAATAGACTGGAATACTTTTCTCATCCTTGAACTTTTTAATTAGTATTGGCATTGTGGGGTTTTTAAAATTTGTTTGTTTTCTGAGTTGTTTCACAGAAAAAGTTAACTTTCTGCTATCCAAGACCTAAATTAGATTCTGTATTCATAGAACACATGAGCAAATGCTGAATATTTTTAGGCATATCATTTAAATACAAACGATTCCTGGGCTTTAAATGAATCATGTGCTTTATGAAATACGAACCAAAACAGTGAGCAGGGGCATGGAAGGTGGGAGGAAGCTGTTCTGTGAGACGCATATGTTAGCTCTGTCTTCTTTCCATGGTCTTAGGGCTGACTAACAGGGTGTACTACACTGAGAAATAATAAATGTTAATTGTTTTGTTTACAGTACAGTGGATTTGTGAATTAGGCACAATTTATGTAAAACTATTGCATGAAGTACAAGGATGTGGACAGTAGGTAGACCTAAATAGATTGTGTTAATGAATCTAGAAAACAGCAGTCAATTAAATGGAATGAAGAAATACGATGATTTGTTACAGAAATGTGATTAACTCATTGCTTGTAATACCTACCATTGGGGAAAAACACTATAATACAATTACTGCAAATGAAGCTAAATTATTGTGTATTTAAAGGGTTAGAAGCATTGTGTGTCTTGTTAATTAGCCAGGGCTTTTTAAAATAAATTCATCTCTACCATGTTATAAGAAGATAGAAAGCTGTACTTTTAAAAAAAAAAAAGAAAAACTTTCTGACTCTAGCTATAGTTAGAAAAGAAATATAATAGTAAAATTTTAGGAGAATTATGGTCTACAAAGACAATAAAATTATTTTGCAAAAGGTAAGTAATTATTAGATATTTTAATAATCCAATACTAGAAGCAATTGCTGTCTCAGCTCAAAATTTAAAATATGTCAAATAAAGCACATTCAAATAAATCAGTCTTCAAATAGAATTTATTATTTAACTGTGTAATGTCACGGGCTAAAAAACTGACTGTACCAATTTGCTTTGCACCTTGAAGACAGCAATGCATGGCTACTGTCAGTTTAAATATGTAAAGGAGATCTGCATTCAGATCTTGTAGATGAACAGTTCCGGTACATGTGAATGACAAGAGTTGCCATAAATATTTTAAAATGTGGGTCCGAGTTAGTTGTCCATTAAATTATTGCATACTCAACCAGTCCCAAAATTACCCTTCCTAATTTTCTGCCTAAAGAGCTCTGTTATGAATTCTCAAGAAAAGCAGGAGATCATGATGGCCTCTAGCAACTCTGTAGTACTGTCTAGTACCAACATGAAAAATTAGCTTATACAATTCTTTGAGAAGGATGCTGAGTCTTGGAGATGAACCAGAGGTATAACAAGATAGGTAAGAAATTTAGCTGTACAAATATCTGCTTTGACACTGGCTTTTGGGAGAAATGAAGGCACCAAGACATGAAAAGGAGTGGTGGCAAGTGAAAGTCCTACATATAAGGGATTTGAAGAACAAAAGATGACTCAGCATGTAGAATATGTAGGAAGAAGGTAATGAATTTGGGTCCCCATTGGTAAGGATAGGTGGCAAAGAATATAAAGGGGTAGTTAATTTTAGGGTTATCTGCCACTAATAGGGAAGCAAAGGAAGAACTAGAAAGGGAAAAATACAAGTGTTTAAGTCCTTGCATTGTGAAAAGAATGTCTACAAGAGGAGGAAGAAGTAACCTTTCCAGGATCTCTATGAAACTCAGTTTCTTTTCAGCTTTTTCTGAGAAGAAAGTCTCTAGAGATAGTTTGGCAATAGTTAGGAACAAAATGGTTAAAACATACTACTTTACTGCCAGGCTCAATCCAGCAGTAGGTCAGTGGAGGCCTCACTAAAGCTAGCTGCTAAAGAGAACTACTTTTTGTTTCAAACAAGCCGTTTCTGGATCTAGCTGCTTTCCAAGATGCTACAAGCATTGTGGCGGGGGGCTATCTTTTCTGCCCTTTCTATTCCTGATGTCAACTCTTATGTTCATCTGATAACATAGCAAGCAAATTTTAAATGCTAACCTAGTGTAAGGTCTCTTTTATCCTCTAATCTGTTTTCCCTCACCATGTAGGAATAAACTAGCTTAGTTTAGTCCTGTTATGGTGAGAAGGATTAGCTCTCTCTTTGACAAAAATGCTCCAAAGAGCAAAAGTTAAAGCGAGTGCCTGGACTTTTTTCACTTTGGTTGGCAGCAAGACATTGATCCTTCTGAAGCCTTTTCATGACACTGTTCAGGCAAATTAAGCCTGTCCACAGACAAATTAAGCCTGTCCACAGGCAAATGAGAAAGGGTGATCTGTATCAGAGAGCTATCTCTGAAAGCTATAAACATCTCTCTCTGCTTCCTACTACCTGCAGAGAAGGCCATGTATTAGCTGTTAGTTGCGTGAGTCGTTTACTTTTGACCTTGAAAATAGCAATTTTTACCGGTTTCCTTGTATATTTCTAAAACAAATTCATTTGCTTCATTGCATCCAACTGCTTTGTAATACACACATACTTTGTAATACATACATACTTTGTATATATGTGTGTAATATATACAAAGGTATGATGAATAATACTTTGTTTTTCCATCAGAGTTGTCTCTTTCTTTCTTTCTATTTCAATATAATAAACACCGGTTTTATTTTGCAAATTAATAATGTATATGAATTCGGCAGGTGTTTTTCCTGTATGCCTTAATATCTTTTTTGAATTGAAGATAATGCAATTGCTCTTGATGGTCAAAAAGGTAGCTTAGCCCTTGTAATATGATCCATTTGCCTTTGCTGTAGTTGTTCACTCACAGCTGTCTGATGATAGAGCTTTTTTTTTTTTTTAATAGATGTGATTGTATCAACCATTTTACTGCTTACCATTTTTTGTTTTTTTGCAACAAAAGCAGGAAGATGAACTGAATTTAATTTTCTGTAGAGAGATATTGTCAAGGTTACAAAGTCTCACTTTGAAATTGTTCCTTTTGCTGTATCTACGCATTAGCATTTTTTCCACAAGTGATCTCTGAAAGAATACTTCTCTCCAATGTCTTGATTCTACCTTTAGATACTGCTAAAAGTCTCTAGGGTTATTGTTATCCTAAATTCATTCTTTTTGCATTGTAATGGCAGCACTTCTAAGTGTATAAAACATCTGACATACACCCATACTGGAATGACAACATAAGCCCTTCTCATGGGGTTTTTTTTGCTTGTTTTTTAACTTTTTTATGTGCCTCTTTGTACCTAGAGGGAGTGCTTTCTCATTCATGCCATTTCTTTTTTGCTACTTCACCTTTTGTGAAAGCGACAAATTTGCAGCTGTGTGTTTATGTCTAGAGACAGATAATAGGCCAAAAGTGGCGTAGGAAATCCTGACTGCTGCTGCACTGCACAGTTCGCAGTGATAGTTTAGCTTCTGGGAATGATGCAGGTGGGAAGTACAGTCATCAGGAAAGTGTTTGTGTATGTATACCATCAGAGTACAAAGCCCTGAGGTGGAACACTTCAGGCTAAGCTCTCCACAGGTGACACTGATAGAAAGCTCCACAGGCAGAGCCTTGAGCATCTTGTGAGTATGGATGAGCATCGTAAGACTTGCACTTTTCTGGAATATGTGGCTTAGGACACTTGAACTGCTCTGAAAAGCCGCTCTAGAGGACTACAGCTCTAGGCTGGGTGAAAAAGGAGAACTTCATACCATGTTAAGAAATTCTGATTTGTGAGGAATTTCAGGGATGATGAAAAATGGTTGAGTTTGTACAAGGAAAGATGTGCTCCAGAGACCATTCAGAACTTGGGATGCATCTTATGTGTTAGCTTCATATGTATACTGAGTGGGTAAAATGGGACAAAAAAAGCTCTCTTCAGCTTTCCAGAAAGTCAAGAAATTAGATATATGTAATCTCTGGCAGGATGCTAGATGATCCTCATGATGAAAACCGAGCTTTCTGCATTATGTTAAATTCTACTGCTGTGGGTTTCCTTTCTGACCTAAAAATCTCCTGCAGCCTTGGCAGAAGAAGGAACTCCTTATTTCCTTAGTACCCTTTTTTTTTTTTTTTTTTTTTCCTGTCTTGGAAGATCTGGTCTTTGAGGAAAGAATGGAAAGTAAAGTAATAGATGCATTTTTGAAAAACAAAATACAGTAAAGTGACAGAAAAAGAGTGAATGAAGGAAGCTGCAAATATGCAAGGACATAGAGTTTTGCTAACATGCAATAGAATCAGGGAGTTTACAGCAGAATTCAGATTGATTTTTAGATCAGGAATTTTGTCCCTGTTTGTCTCCAAAATATTAACATCTTACACAAAAAAAATTTTAATAATTTAAATTACTGTGTTCCTTGACACCTATTGAAGATTTATGCAGACCTTGAAAACAGCTAGAAATTATAAAATCTGAATAAATTTTACCAGGGAAAGTACCAGATTGTGTACTTGAGATGGGACGGCCCTGGATGCATGTACAGACTGGGGAAGGACATCAGCCTCACAGAAAGTGATTGTCCTCCTCTGGTCTGCATAGAGTGTGGTCTCACCTTGAATGTTGTGTGCAGTTTTGGCCACTAGAATATGAGAAAGCTATAGAGCTACTAGAAAGTTCAAAGGAGGGCAACAAAGATGGTGACAGGCCTTGAGGGGAAGCCATATGAGGAGCAGCTGAGGTCACTTGGTCTATTCAGCCAGGAGGAGACTGAGAAGAGACCTCATTGCAGTTGACACCTCATGAGAAGAAAAAAAGGGGCAAACAATGATCCCTCCTCTCTTTTTTCACCCAGAGCGTGGTTGGACACTGGAACAGGCTCCCCAGGGAAGTGGTCACAACACCAATCCTGACAGAATTCAAGAAGTTTTTGGACAATACTCTTGTGCACATGGTGTGACTCCTGAGGATGCCCTGTGCGGGGACAGGAAATCAATAAACCTTCTAGGTCCCTTGCAACTCAGGATATTCATTGATTCTATAAAATGGTAATGGCTATCAAAATTCCTCTTATATGAAAATTTGGATTGTGAAGTTTCAGCAGTTCCTGCATAAAACCCACGTGCTGTCAGGAAAAGCATATTCAACTTGCCAAATAAAACATGATCGTGGCTTTATGGTTTCATCAACAGTCCTGTTCTGCTTAATGTTGTGCTAGCTAAGATGAAGCTGACCTTCAAATATGTAACTGGTTTAGTCTTGGTTAGTATTTAGTACTCAGATATGTTGAGACTCTCCATAATTAAAGAGAAGCCTATCACCACTGCAGACAGAGGCAGTAGACAGACAAAAAAGCAATTAATACTTTTGTTTCACTAATCCCACAAAGAAACAATTGGAGAAACTATACAAGTTTCACTTGGAGCAGGATTCTTGCAGAATCTTCATTTGCTGTCACTGCTCAGAACTGAGATCAGTAGGGGAGTTTGCTTCCTGTCCTCTTACCCATAGCATCTTGCATCACTGCAGCCAACCAGGCAACAGCATGCAGATAAACCTCGGAACTAGGCAGGCAGGGAAGCAAACAAAAGAAAAAGAGGGCTGCCAGCATTTTCTTCAAGCCATGATTTCTGGTGGTATTTTTTATATTTAAGTGTTTCAGATTTTATTGTCACATTAACTGGGGAAATACCCTTTGCTTTTATATCTAGAATTAACATTTAATTTTCTTTGAAGAACTAAATACGATTGGACACGTTTGTCTTCCAGGAATGTAATCCTTTCTCTGAGAGGATGGCACATAACTTGAAATTGTAAGATGACCTGTGGAAAAGTGAAAGGATATGCCTCTCTATTTTATGCCATTTTTCTTGTCCTAATTAATGGTGAGGCTTCACAAGATAGTAGATATGATCTAACAACTGTCAAAGGCCTCCCTTTCTCTTTCATGTACTCTACCAGCTGCTATCTGACACCAGGCTCCATGCTGTTTTTTTCCCATGCAGTGATTTCAGTGCTTATTTGACTACTCAGTGTATTGATTAATCTTGCTAAACTGTCAGGATATTAATGTGACAAGGAAGGCAAATTGCTTTATTTGAGGTTTGTTGGTCCATTTGGCTTATCTAAGAGTTGAGGGAAGCGGCAGAGCTTTGATCCATGTGACATCAGAAGAATCTGGGATGTACCTGTGAGAGTCATTGAACAATTAGACCAATGCAGCTATAGCAGGAAAACTTCACTTGCATGGTTTTCTTTTGCTTTTCTATCTGTCACGTAAATGACATACAATGTTTCTAACTACTTCTTTTGGCTGTTCTCTTGAGCAAAGCTGGTGAAAATGTACTATGGAAATAGCAGTGCACATTTAATTTTTTGTGAGACACAAATTTGATCATTAAAACCAGCAGATCATCTGTTAGAATTGTTAGTGATTCAGTGTTGTTCATTTCCAGTAAAGTGGTTCTGCATTGAGAATTGTATTTTTAGTGCTACTTTGACAAAATCGACAGGAATTTTTATGGCCAGATAGGTTTAATAGTTATAACATAAAATGAAAGTGAATAAATATCAGTTTGCATAGAAATAGAAGAAAAATGACAGATTTTTTTCTAACTGTTGATATAATACAGCAAAGGTACGTGTCTCCTTATCTTACTGTGTATTAATTGGTTATTAGTATTTGGTATGGGATAGCTTTATTCTCAATATAAAGCAATTTGGCTGCAAGGACCGCTTGCTGTTCAGTACTTCCTTGCTATGAGTCTCTGTACCATATCATCATATTCCAGGGCAAGGACTTTTTGTTTTGACACGTTTCTCCCATTATTCAGTGCTGTGTATGCTAAGATTGTTCTGGCTGTATAAATAGCAGTTGAGCCTGTGTATGCATATATGCATGAGAGATGGAGAAAGAGAGAGAGAGATGGAGAAAGAAGAAGAAGAGAGGGAGAGTACAGAAGAGATGGAGGGAGAGAAACATTGCACCCAGGCAACAGCTAAAAAGCAGCAGGGTTCCCAGAACCAGTGTGCTAATTGTTCTGCTACCTGGCTTGGCCATATGGAAATTGGACACGGTATTTACCATAATCTGCTGGAGGTTAATTTTTCATTTGGAAAGGAAACTGCAGATTTGGAGCTACCTAAGAGCTGAATGTTTTATAATGCTGTGTGCTGAGAAGGAATGAGAAGAAATTTAAATATCAAAACTGCGTAAACAATCATGCCTTTACCTGCCGAGATTGACATGTTGTTAGTTCTGTAGAGAGAGAATATTCAAATCTTCCTGCTGCTTTTAATGCATCCTGAGATATTTGCTGCAAACCTGGGCATCAGATCAAGTGCTGACTAAATGAATACTGACCATCACAGAGCTGCTGATTACAGGCCTTTTTACTCATACTTGGTCTAAATTAGCACTGTGCATTTTTGGAGACACTTCAATACTCCTTTTCTCTAGCAGCAGTATACTAAATGTAAATAGCTAATTTCAGCTTTGTGACTGGACTGTAAAGAAGTTGCCCTACTCATCCAGCCACCTAAATAATGTATGAATACTAGCACAAGACCAAGAAAATAATGGTATCTTTCCTCACTATCAACTTTCAGAGAAAGGAGATTCTCACCTAATATCACTCAGCTACTCATATTTCTGGTTTTGATGCTGAAGATTTTGAAGGTAAAATAAAGAACTTTGTTCTCTCATTGTCTGTGTGACTGTGGAATGATAACGCAACAAGACACAGCAGGACAGACAGGTGATACCTGTTAGGAAGAAGCCGGTACACGAGTTGTGCGTGGGTTTTTTTGTGGTTTTTTTTTTTTTTTCTTTCTGTAATACTTACATGTGTACTACATGAACATTTACCTCACACCATTTACATATAAGAATTGCTTGTATATTGACATAGTATTGGTTTAGTAGTGTAAATCTCTATGTTGTATAAGGAAATTATTATGACATCAACTGAAAATTATTCATTTACTTAGAAAACCTTAGAAACAGTGAAACTTTAGAAAACACTGAAAGGCAGAAGAATTTTTTTTTTTTTTTTAAAGAGGTTTTGTACATGAAAGTAGCTGCTGCTAGTAGAAATCTCCTGTCAGTGTAGGGTTACTGGGTTTATGCAGTTATTTTACATCTTTTCAATTTTTCTAGGTGCAAAAGTGAATTTTGCCTACCAAGATCAGACAGTGCTTTAAGGTTCGTTCCAGCCCAATTGTTGCCATAGAGTTGTGCTGTGTCACACACAACCATGACAATTTCTCGCAGTGATTGGCAGACTGGGTGGATGAGTTAGTACATCTCACTGCTTCTGCAATTTCAGAACTATAAAGAACACAGTAGTAAGTGTGTAGAAGTGAAAAAGAGATGAAGGAAGCACATGGGAAGAGGCAGAAATGTCACCCCTTATTCACACCCTGGCATGCAGGCTCAGATATGAAGGGTGAACAATCTGCCCATTTTGCAGCTGACAGAGCTGATGTTCTTGTCCTTGAAAGAAATGCCATAAAGCACTGTCAGCTGTCTTTCTTCTTCTAATCAGTTCCCAAACTCTTCTCTGACTTGTAGTCCCAGGGGAATTTTGTATTGTCTTTGCACTTTTTTTTTTTTCTGCAGGCTTCCTCTTGTCTATTCATTTATGGACTTTTGCCATTTGCCTCAACTGTGTCCCATGGAAAGCACTGAGGATTCTTTAATGTGACAATGAGTCATCACATTAAAATATCTGTCGTGCTGTTAGATTGCTGTAAAGAAAATATTAACAACATATTTTCAGTGTTGTTCATTTCCAGTAAAGTGGTTCTGCATTGAGAATTGTATTTTTAGTGCTACTTTGACAAAATCGACAGGAATTTTTATGGCCAGATAGGTTTAATAGTTATAATAACAGAATGCCTTTATTTCTATTTTAGCAAGCAATGGATTTCATTAAAGGAAACAGAAGTGGTCTATACAGTTAGAATAGATCTCAGAGACTGTTAAACTATCAACAAGGAGAGTATTAAGTGTTTTTTTAATTGATACCTCCAGAACAACCATCACATTGGAAACAGCAGGATTCAGCCTTAAAATTGCATTGTGCACTGGTACATCAATTACATGAGTCCTGCCCTCCCTTCTCCTTCCTCTCCCTTTCTTTTTGGCTCATATGAGACCTGACATAAAACAGAAAGGTTACCGACTTTGCTGCAGTAATAAAGGTCTGACAGAAAACCTCATGATACTGTGTTTTTTAACCTAAGAGTGGCTGAGATATTTCATCTCTATCTCTCATCCTGCTTGGGAGAAGAAAGTTCAGCCCCAGCTCATGCTGGAAGAACCAAAATGCATACATTTCTGTTACAGGTTTCCTAAATGCAAAAGGAGAAATTAAAGGAAATTTCTCATTTCACAGCCTTCTACACAAACTCTTTGCTTACTTCTTTGTATGTATATATAGCTATATATTCTTTTAGGAGGATTATTTTATATCAACATTAATACAAGGAAAAGTGTTTCTTAGCCTTCTGCACTTACTTCACTTTTCACTATGTGTTTCATATATATTCATAAGGTGCTCTTAGATTAGTAGTTGGGCAGTCTGTACCCAACAGAACTTAATAAAATTTGCTAAAAACTACGTTTATTCTTGTCTCTCACTGTGAATTTTTAATAGTTCTGCCAAACTACTGGAAGTTTGGTAGAATGGCAACATCCAAATCCAAGAATAATATAGATTACCTATTATCAAGGTTAAATGCTTATTATAGATTATTTATTATCAAGGCTAAACGTTTAATTGACACATTGAAGAGCATTTTCATTTGAACTCCATTTTTTTGGTGTGTATGCCTATAACTCTGATAGCCAGTAAAGTCTCCACTGAGGGTTACTACGTTGATAAATGAAAGTGTAAGAACTTTATGATCTCTTTCAGTATTGTTAAAAATATATGTACCTATGGAAACTTACAAAAACAACACACATGAGGTTGTTCCAATAGACGACCTCATGGGAGGTGAGATATAATCATATAGTCCCTTCATGGCAAAAGCCTTCAGTTGCACAGATGTACATCAGACTGCACCAAAAGCAGTATCTTTGATTTTTTGGTTTTTTGATTTGGTTTTTTTTTGTTTTGTTTTTTTCTTTCTTTTTTTTTTAATCATAACCGTGATAGAGATATTTTTCTAGTAAGGGAAGAGCTTTGCTTCAGTCCTGTGCAACAGGGTAATTGATATTTCTTACATGATTTCATTTTTTTCTCTGTTGAATTAGTGCCATGAAGGAGTGCCATAAATTAGTGCCATGTAAATTGTAGGATGATAGATTTGGTGTTTGAAGAAATGGAAAGGAAACATTGCACCCTGGTCTTGGCTTCCTATTTGACTCCTATTTTTAACTTTTCATACAACAGCCAAATCGGGGAAAAAAAAAAAAAAAACAAAAAAACATATTTCAGTACACTTAAACCTAAATTATATTCTTATGTTCCGGTTTACATTCATTGCTTTACCTGATTATCACATAATCTGGTGATGTCATTATTTGCCAATTAAATATTGTATGGATAGAGGGTAAAAAGGAAGTAAAATGCCAACAATATTTGCATTATATTTCTTCATTAACATTGGAATTAGTTTTATATTTCGAATAATCTCCCATGTCCAGGCACTGTGTATCTTCCATTTTTATTATGGTCGGTATTGCCACATGGTATCTGTGGAAAT
This sequence comes from Dasyornis broadbenti, assembly GCA_013397935.1. Classification (NCBI taxonomy): domain Eukaryota; kingdom Metazoa; phylum Chordata; class Aves; order Passeriformes; family Dasyornithidae; genus Dasyornis; species Dasyornis broadbenti. The sequence goes on from VZRN01002999.1 coordinate 280,216, forward strand.
ACAGTGTCATAAAATTAGAGCAACAACTGCAGTAACTGCTATGTAATATGGATACCACACTTGATTAATTGTACTCTGCAGCCAAGGTCTTCTTCCTTTTAATTGCCGTTTGGGGTAATTTTCATCCCACATTAAAGGCAATGGTTTATCCATAATAACATCTGTAAATCTAGTTATGAACACAGTGCAGCAGCTTTACTGAGTCTGTAATACCCCTTTGTAGCAAACCTTTCCCTGTGATATTAGCTTTGTTATGGCCCAAACTAGACAGACAGTAGTGTATTCCTGAATAAACGCTGTAATGTTAGAGTTTATCTTTCCAAATGAGGTAATATTTTACTTGACAAGTAGATCAGGAATTAATTCTGCTGTCTTCAGTACACATTCAGATACACTGCTTTTTTTGTCAAGGTACTGGACAATCAATATTAAGCTGGATCTGGACTGATATAGCTTGGTTGGCAATCTTGCATGAAGATTTATTAGCTGTCTGTACATGTAGTATTTGTTTCTCCATGCATTTTAAGGTCATCTGTGTTTTAGTGAATTTGGAATCCTAGTTTTAGGCTGTGTATTCCTTTCAGTAGTCCCACCCTCTGTTGTCCCTTTTATTCATTTAGATCAACTCACCAGACTATTCACTCAGAATTTGGGAACCAGGAGTTGTCTCTACTGTTACAGTTATTCTTCTCCTTTGTTTGATAAATGCTTGCTGTCATGGCTCAATAAGGTATGAGCTGCAGTCTGTTAATTTTGGCAGTTTGTATTTGCTGAGGATGCTTGACTTAGCCTCCCAAATATTCACCTGATTCCACTTAATTCATTTACTTTCATTAATTTCTTGCATAATTCTGTGATCAGCCATGTGACTATTATTAACATGGATTGGACACATAGTTGAATGCAAAATTTTTTATTAAGTTGAAGTAAGGAAATCTGGGTTTAGGCTTTTTTCAATTAACTTGACAGATGCATATATAGCACTAGATGGACAGATTCAAATTAAAAAAAAAATTGCTGGTATAGACAGATTGTCATTATTTTTTGAAGTTTACACCTGATAAGGTTGTTTCATATAAACATACCTAATTATTCTCAATTTGATGCAGGGACATTTGCATCTGAGTTTTTAGTTTTGAAAAAGTGCATGAAATGAGCTGAAGAAACATGAAGTGACTCAGTAGTAGGGGTACAGCACTTTGTTCAAATCCATTAGTAATAATATTTCCCATTAAAATGGGGTAATTGGGATCTACCTGTTTCCCTTTGCCGCTTTTATATATTTTTACATAACTATGGAAGACTAAGTAGGTTTAGTTGAAGTTGTGCAGCATACTAGGATGAAACATTTTCATAGTTAGATAGTCACTACTCGATTGTATTACTCCTGTTATATGAAAAATAATATGCCTCCTTATGCTTTTCCCAGGTCACTTAGAACATATTTTCAGTTAAAATAATCCAAGCCTTCTTCACCTTTTTGCCAAGATACATTCTCTGGTCCTGGCATAAAATCCCATTTTTTTGTTCAGAATTCTTGTCATTAACAATATCTTTTTTGTGAGACAGGGAAATATATCAGGAAGCAACATTATCTGTTCTGTCTTGTATATTTATTTTCTGTGTTTAGGCAATCAAATATCTTGTTCTTTTTGCTGCATGTATGCACAGAAACATGTGCTTTCAATGGTCTTTGAATAGTAACCAGTAGTATAATCTCTTTATAGTTTTATTAGTTTGTCGTTTCATTCAATGCATTATTCTCAGACTGACTTTTTGTCCATGGACTATGTGAGAAAACATAAATGGAGCATTGATTATAGAGGCTTTGTGGTTGATAGCCATAATCCATTTTTTAAAATGCCATGCCACAGAATTTGAAGCTTTTGACATTTGCTGCAGTTCATTCCAGTGAATGGGTCATATAGCTAAAATGGCTGGACAAGGTTATATCCAAAGGTATCTGTGAAACAAAGAGAATTAAAGATCTGAATCCTCTAAAGAAAATCCTGTGGTGGGTTAGTAACATACCTCATTGTTACTGGTTTTTTTAGTAAGTATAATTTTATGGGATAGGCAGCAAAAGGTGGTTGTCTGGTGTGTTAACTGTGGTGGCCTTTCTGAATTTCTTGGCCTAGCCACTAATAAACTTTTAGCATTTGGCACACATCTTAATACATCCAGCCACATGTCAAGTTTCTGTAGCCAAAACAGTGCATCATGTACAGTAAAAGGAAACGAATGTCTGAAAACATGACAAAAATATCCTCTGCAGCTGTAGGACAATGATAAGCTTATTCTGTTCAGAAAGGAAAGACTTCTTATTTCAAATTCAATTCTCTTTAATGTTTTGGACAAAACCAAGGATTAGCAGCCAAGGCATGAGAGGAGTTCTGTTTGGACACATTACTAGAAATTATTTTGAAGACTGTCAGGTTTAACGTACTGAAATGTAGTACTGGAAGTGAAGTTCTGCCTTTCTGAGAACCTATCAGTGCTCATAAACCAGAGATGGAAATAAAGGCATACAGAGAGGCAAACCATTTAGTCTAGAGAAGCATCAAAAATTCGAATATAACAGCTACCTTTTAAGACTATACAAGAAAGAAATACTGGTTTTCCATGCCTCAGAAGTTCAACAAGTTATTTTGCTTTATTTTATGCCTTATAACTGAAAGATAAGAGGAAAGACAGTGAAACAGGGATCCACATTACCGATTCTGTCTAGGAAGCTGAATTGAGACTATCAAGAATTAGCACATTGTGTTGCTAAAGATAGACATCCATCTCATTCATCTGTATCAAGCTTTTGATTCATGTAGAGTTTCACCTTCTACTTTTGATGGTTTTGATATTTTTCTTGCAGGATAATTCTTTAGCAAGAAGAACTTGGGCTCTGTGTTTTATTGTAGAGAATACAGTAGTCCAAATTTAGCTTTCTAGTAACAGACTTAAAATAGGACAAAAGTAGGATTTATTCATGTAAGTCATAGCATGTACACTGTCTACAGCACATCTGTATTGCAGCCTTTGGGAACATGAAAAACCTTTTGCACCAAGGTACACCTTGTACCCACAGTCAGTCAGAAAAAGTATAATGAAATCAAACTGTGATGTAATTTTTATAATATATTAAAAATAAAGTGAAACTGTACAGATAAGGAAATAGTTGAATAAATCACCTGGCTGAAGTAGCTTAGTCAGTCAAGTAAGGCGTAAGTACAGCTAATTTGTGTTAAGCTGATGGGATTGATGGATGACTCTGAAGTCTCTTTGGATGGTACTTTTCTCTGAGTCATCCCAAATTAATGAAAATATTCTCCATTTCAAGAGGATATTCTCCACTGGAGAAATGCTGAAAAAACCCAGGAAAGGTAAGAAAATATTTTAGCTGGAGAACTTGTTCTGACATAGTTATCGTTTAAAGATGAAGATGAGATTACAATAGTCCTTATGTTTTCTATGTACTAAAACTGTGATTCTGCTTGTGTGTAAATAGATATAACAGAGTATTGTAAATGGAGAAACCTTTCAAACCTAGTCAGTAGAGTTTGATTTGTCTCAGTTTTTTTTTTTTTGTTGTTTCCTGAAATTCTTGTGCAAATGAAGCGCTTATTTTAGAAAACACAGTTAGCATTATTGGTAAAACTTGTAGATGTGAGGATTGAAGGCCTAATAGAAATAAATACAAAATAATCATTCTCTGAAGCAATACTGATAGTAATATCGAGAAACAAGTCACTCCCTTAATTTATTTAACACTAATCTTATTTTGTGCAATGAACTGGAGGGTATTTTGTGTAGAGTAGATGTTAAAGATAGTATTTAGGCATGCTGAGAGGTTTCAGTACTCTTCATTGTATTATTTTCTAAAATTCCATGCAGATTGAATTTTTTTAGTAGTTGTCTTTTGTGTGCAATGTATACCAATCCAAATCAAGACTGGGTAACATCTGCGCTTCTATCAGGCATTCTGGTGCTTACACTGACTTTATTAGACTAGCGTGAGTGGTAAAAAGAGTTAGTTTTTTAGGTTTCTTGGTGGCTTCAGAGTCACATATGGCTGTAATACTTTCCTACCAAAAGTGTACCACATAAATATAAAGGTAAGCCTCATAACACTCTGATAAAGAGAGAATGGTTGGTTGGATGGTTTTCTGTCATTAGCAATTTTCTTGTCATTGCTTTTGCTTATATAGTTTTTCTCCACAAAAGTGAACCCAGTTGCCCAGTCTCCTAGCATTTAATAGAGGATGGTATCTTCTCTGTTCAATGACGGGATGACAGACATTGGAGATTGTCACTGGATCACAGAGAACCTTATCTTTCCAGGAATTTAGCTGTACTATTTCCAGGGACAGGTCAGCCATTTGGGCAATTTTCACTTAAGAAAGAATTGAGAGTAATAAAACTCTTCTTGGAGCTATCATCTATTTACTTCTTCCCAAGCATCACAGATTTCAGGATCCTATGGTGCAAAATCAACAACACCTGACAATGTCACCCTAGCTGGCACTGTCTCTGTACCTCACCTTACAAAGAGCCTTTAGGAAGCATGCAGCTACACCAAGCTGATCTACAGGCCAGGCCAAATCCTGTGTGAGTTGCATGAAGTGGGACACCTAAGGCAAGCTAGTTCTTCTCATATCCCAATTACCAAGGTTTTAATGGTTGAACATATGATGATTCAGCCTTGTCTAGATTTTTGTGGAGGCACTGAATGTTTTTAAACCAAAAATCCCAGTATGCTCTCTAGGACCATGGTTAGTCTGTGGTTTCAGTTGCCTCCTTATTATCCTAGTTAATAGGCTGGGCTGTAGTGTGCCAGAAACACTGACACTGAAGAATCATAGGGTCTGCTGGGAAAGAGACCAGAGCAAACCACCATATACATTCACCCTTTGAGTGACTTTAAGTATCTCCTGGTACTAGTCTTCTCAAGAGGTGCACCACAGACTTAAAACAGAGTACAAAGGACAAAAATGTGGAACATCTTTTGTATGAAGAGATAGTTATTTATGAACCTGAAAAAATATAAGTGAATAGGATATGATCTAGATGTCCTATAAAACTGAATGGTGTGAAGGCAAGGAAAGTATTATAATTCTGTTTCCCATGACACAAAACCACAAAAGCATCAGATAGTATTGTTGGACAGGGTTTTTAGAATGAATGAAAGGCACTTATTTCTATAGTGTATTCTATAGCATACCTCATTCCAATGTACGTACAGAATTTATGTTGAAAAGTAATCGTCATCACGTCCAGAGCAGACAGACAAAACTGTTGCTGTTTCAAAGCAATTCTTTTACCCTTACCAGTTTTCCAAAGTTCACATATTTTAGTCTTTGTGTCCATTAGGTGGAAATAATGAATATCCCATCTCTACTTTTCTTCTTGCTACAAGTTATATGTTGAAGTTTTTTTTAAGCTCTCAGTTTAGTGGCAAAATGCAGCTCTGAAATATCAAGAACACTGGGAAGTAGAGCTCTTACAGTGAGCTTTCATTTATAATTTTACAGCTGCTGGTGAACTGTTTTAGTGCTGCATGATTCAATATGACAAATGTTAGATGGCTGACAGTCTTCCTAGAAAACACATCTCACTTCAGCCAACAAATCTTGGGTATGTGGAAGGAATTTTTTGGTCATTCTACCTACCTTCTGATAGGAAAGATTTGGATTAGAATACAATAAATTAATTTAGATGGTCATAGAGGTCCATATGAATCAGTTTTCTGGATTGTTTGCTGCCAGAATCCTATAAGAACAGATTGACATTTCAGAGGTGTAGTGTTTTCACCTGGATTTAACACCTTCCTCAGCCATGAATCCATCATCAAATGGCATCTGTCCCTTTAATGGATTTCCAGTTTTTAGGTTAAGCAATTCCTTAAATGTCATTCTGCTCTGTCTTATCAGTTTTCTCCTTTCAATGAGGCACTTTGTGTAAAATCATCAGTTGCTATATAAAAAAAAAAAAATTTTCCTGTGATAAAAACATACAAAATCCTTTAAAATGCCCTTAGCCCCAGGAGCAGCAGTATCCCTGCTGTTTTAATCTGGTCTGTCTTAGCCAATCAGCATAGTTCTCTTGTAAAAAATTTTCATCTAGTTTTTCATGTCTATGAAATGCATGTTTACAAAGTGCCTTTTGTTGTATCATATCTGTGTATTGCCATATATGTATTTATGTATGTGTATGTATATATATAGGCAAAGATACATACACATGTTTGCCATGCATGTATTAATGTATATGTATATTTAGTTCAAGCATAGTTTACACAGTTTTATAAAGTTTTGCATAAAGCTGATATAATCTACAATACCAATTGCAAATAGTCAGAATGCAGTGATATCAGTGGCACTTGCATTTTCATTTGGCCACTAATTCACATATGTGTTCATGCAATGGTAATTATGTTATAGACCATATTTTTAGTCTTTACTTTTTTATGAGGTCTGCAGAGACGTTTTCTTGAAGTTGTTATTCTTGTACAAAATTAACCCTTTTTACAAACAAAGAGGCAAATGTGACCTTTTTAAAGGAATTCCATTCTGGAATTATTTTTGGTCATTAGCAGAGTTTTCTGGATTTGGAATATGGACCCTCTATGTACTCTATCAGTATAATAGCTGCTGTGGATCAATTAATGGATTACTTAGGTGTTGGTTAACCTTCTGTATATATCCATGGATCTTATTTGATGCTGGTGTCATAATATAGGTCACTTGTTTTAGCATAGAAATCCTAAGAGTTCCACGAGCACTGATGAGAGCTCATTATTTGCAACAGCTTTGTGGATGAGGGACATCAAAAACTAAATACAGAAATTTATGCACTGTGGTTACATAAAAGAGCTGAATTGTGTTATGTTACTAAAAAAAAAAAAAAAAACTCTGCAGAAGCTTTGTGAACCTGTGTGTGTGTATGTGTGTGTGCGCGTGTATGTGCGCGCGCGCATGTTTTCTAAAGTTATTTTGTAAAGTCAGGTTATCCCTGACTTCATAACCATTTTGATTTAGAACTTTCATCTTCATTTGGGTCTAAAGGACAAAGTGCAGTAATAGGTGCTAATTTTTATAGAACAGAACATTAAACTTTTATCTGTTACCCTTCTACTGTGAAAAGAAGTGTAATATGACTATCATCAAGAGTTACACTCAATTTGTCCTCTTTCTTGGTCTTGTTTGCAGATTCTATGTAGTTTGCAGATTCTATGTAATTTGCAGATATTGACCAGCTTTCATTTCTCTGCAAGCTCGACAAATACAGCATTAATATCTCATTTTAGTAACTTAGAATGGAAATCATGAAGATATATGTTTGAAGATTTTTTTTATTTTTTGTTTCTGTACTGAACCAGATACTGGGCCAAGAATAGAATTACATTTTTAATTCAGTTTGTAAGAGATATTATACTATTTCTTAATATATTAGTAGTTTTACTTGGGAGTGGAGGAGCAATTAGCTTTTGTTTGTTTGCTTTTTCAAACACAACTGCCAAACCAGGAAGTGTCAGGAATGTTATGCAAACATACACATTTGTTTTTAAAATGTTTATACTTTGTTACAAAGTAGAAGTAATTGGTCTTTGAGCACCCTGGTCTTGCCTGACCATGCACTGAATGAATGTCTGTAAGCATGAAAATTGGCTGCACTTCTATCACTCCTTCACCTCTGTTTGGCTGTCCTGTGACATATAGCATATTTCAAACTTCAATCCTTTGCCCGGTCTGTCAGACCAAACCAGAATTAACTGTGCAGAGAGTTTTGGAGAGCAGTGGGGAGTTATTACTTGGTGGACAAACAAATGGCAAAGCTGCTTTTTAGCATCTAGTTAAACAAGCTCAACACATTTGCTTACAGAAGCTTAGTCACTCCATAAGTTCATGCATTTCCACAGCATGTAAAAGAATCTGCAGATCTTATTCATTGTATTCTGAACGTGCCAATGCAGTAGAGCTAGCTGGAATAAGAAGAAATTTATTAGCATTTGAGTAGAAAATGTTGGAAAGAACAAAATGCCTGACTGCTTGTAACTTGCAACTGCCTGTAATTCAGTGTGAAAGGTTATCTTTGAGGTTTGCATTTGAATTTGAGTTTCAGCTTAGGGTCTTCTATGTCATGGTTTTCCTCTGCTTCCACATATAACATTTTTGTTTAAAGACCTTCAAGTGCTCAGTATTCCTGAGCCAGTATGTAGTCTTACTTCTTTCTCTATTTTTTAGCACTGAGCAGTTTTTGCCAAAAAGTGTTACTGGTTATTTCTGCTTTAATACAGCAATCTAGGTTTTAAAACTCTTACCTTACCACTTCAATCTTTATCAGTCTTCATGTATGCCCTTTAACTTTCTTTGGTCTAGCTCTTCTTTGCTTCTGTGTGTGAGAGACATGTCATTCTTTTCATTGCGTACTGATTCCTTACACTTCTGTGACACACAGTTACAAGTTGTCTTCTTTTTTTTGTTGCCATACCTCAGTTCATTGATACCTTCATTGGCAGACTCATGCAAGCTCATGAACATCTTCTCATCTTCTTTTCCCACATGTCATTTATGAGAGAAACAGGATCTTAGACTGGTTTCCTGTAAAATTCATCCTATGGTTCCATAAAACACATGCTATTAGCTTGTTTGTTGATACAGGGATTTGCTTAAACTAGCACATATTTAGTAAGCTTACTGCATTTCAAAGATTGGGATCATTATTTGGTGTGGTTTCCAAAGTTATCTATGTCTAAAATTGAATGGTCCAAAAATGAAATTCACAGTACTTTTTGTGGACAGCAAATTAAATATAAGTTAGTTTACTATAAAACATGAATGTTTAAATCAAAGAAATAGTATTTACAAGAGGGATAAACAATGTGCAGGATTATATTTTTTATGGAAAATGGCACCAAGATATTATAAAAGGTATGTGGATGTAGACTTCACCTTTGTGAATACAGCTTTTTTCTTTAGTTACGGCCCTTTTCCTTCAGATCTTGTTCCTACTAGTAAATTAGAACTGTCTTCTGTTTTCAGTTAGATTATTATGAAGGTTTGAAATAGTTAATTATGAGACTTAGAATTGTACTCTACTTTGAACTTGAATCAAAGTCATGTCATCTTTCTAGACTCAACCTGTGAATTTTTAACAGCCATATTTACTTCCTCTAAGAGCACCTCAACAATCTATGGGGCAGGGCTTGGTACTATAATGAAGTTATGTTCAGCTACCATCCTTTCTCTTTCTTCCCCTGGTTAGATTTTCACTGGAGTGAGCGGACCATTCTTAGCATTGTGGTAACTGTGGGCTTTGATAGCCAGTAGCTGGAATAGCACATGGCTACAGAGGCCTGGAGTCCCAAGTCCACTCACTCTGAGCTTTGCAGTCTCTAGTATCAGCACCAAAGAACAGTTCCTTGTGTGTCAGTACATTAATTTCTTTCTTTTCCACTCCTAATACTTTTGTAGTTTTATTTCTGTAGCACTTAACACATTGTTTTGACTTTGAGTTAGGTGCATACTGTGCTGCAGGAATTTGGGGTTTTGCATGGAGTTGTTCAATTTCTGCCAAAAAACCCCCCAAAACAACAACATTACCCTGCTGTTCCTACCAAAAGGTTACTTACCTTCTGAGAAGTGATCCTGCTGAGGGGTCATGCAGAGGCATAGTTTGATTTATGACCTTCCAAACTCCACCTAAACTGCAGGTGGCTTGTTGCTCACCAGACTCATTTCCTTTAAAGAAATTTTATCCTGAGACTTCCAGCTTTATTGTCTGTTTTAACAACAGACAATTGGTAGCCTAGCAAGAATTCTAGCTTATTATTGGGAAGTAAAAGTTTACGTTCTTGAATTGTAAAGATCCAGAAGTGAAACATAAGGTGAGAAAGTGAACATAACTCTTCTTTCTCAGTTTCTTTCACATCCTTGAAACGCATTTGAAAAGGCAAGAATTCACCAAGGAGGAGCTTACCTTCTGTTTTCTGTCCCTCAGAGGAAAATCTGAGTTAGTCTAGTGTTGGACTAGAGCTGGTAACTCTTCCTGCACTCTTACTCCAATTTGGTCTTGAGCAGCTGCTCATGACATTACAGTGTTGCTCCTCTAGTTCCAGTTACATTTAATTTGTCTTAAAAAAAAATATATATATATATATATATATATATTCATTGTTTTTCTGTTACATAGGTTTGCTGTCCTTCTTCCTTTATATCGCATTACTACAGGCAATTTGATTCTTGGCCCAAGACTGATGCAGGAAAAATCAGCAGGCCTGAACAGTCTGTGTTCAAAATTACTAGCATACCTTATGGATTGTAATAGTACAGGACAATTCAGGATGAAGGAGTCTTCAGGATGAAGGAGTCTTCAGGATGCCTCTGGTCCAGCATTCTGCCTGTAGCAGGCTCAGCTGTGCATCAGGCCAGATTGCTCAGGGCTTTATTCTGTGGCACCTGGAAACCCTCTGCCAGTCTAGGACAAAGCTGACCTTTTTTCCTGCCTGGGTCACCTGAGGGTCCCACTGGTCTCTTCATCCCACCGCCTGTACAAAAGGCCTGCCCTCACTTGTATGGACCTGTCAGCTGCCCCAGTTTGGTGCCCCCTGCAAATCTGGCAGGGTGCAGTTGGTCACCTTCCCAGGTCACGGATAGAGACGTTAAACAGGACAAACCGCAGGGCAGACCCTGTGGGATCCAACAGGGCACCAGCCTCCAGGAAGGTATGACCCAGTGGCCATCCCATATGAGCCAAATCACTCAATCCATATTTGCTGAATATTTCTCTTTTGCTCCTATTTCCCAGAACCCTTTTCTTTTGATTCTAATAATAATTTCTTTGCTAGTGTCTGAGTTGTCATCTCTTTTCCCCATTACTTCTGTTTAAAAGAGTTCTGAGTAAGATTTAATCTTTCCACAGTAATCATACTTTCCACATTATTAATACCAAGGAGAGATTTGGGTTTTATACTTTTGCTTCCCTCCTGCCAGGAGATTGCTGGTGATGTTGTTCCCCACCTGAAGTCTTGCTTATGGCTTTTGAAGTCATGATGCCACCCTGTGTACAGCAGCATTATTTAGATTTTAGAGCAGATATACACTCAGTAGAGGAAGAAGGACTGTGAGTAGTTGTTTACAGCTGATAAAGCCTGACAATCATTTCCTGAAAACTTTCTGATTTTGTCATATTTTTCTGATGATAATCTTGAAACTCTTAACCTCTCATTATTGTGTGAATTTCTAATACCTTCTGTAGATGTTTGTTCTTATAATCTCCTGTCTGGAAGTTTATTTTCATAGTTTGACTTTTTTTTCCTTTTTTACAATTTTCCTGGTGAAATAGAATATTTGTATGTGTAAGTTCTATTAAGAAGTACCAGATAGAAACTTATATATGTTCACATACAGGGCTTCCTTTCATACACAGAAAATCTCATGGACAAGGTTAATGTGTTAATTCTCAGTTTGCAGCCAAACTGGGGACTAAAGTTTTAATTTTGCAGCTGTATTTAGAGAAATTCAGTGCTAAATATTACAATTAAAAATTTTCAATATCTTGGTATGTCAAACAATTTTTTAGATAAATCTCTTGTGTTATTCAAAGAATGTCAGTAGGAATCATTCTAGTTTCCTAGCTGTCCCTACAAAATCAGTGTATTCTGCATGCTTTTGTTTTAGATCATCAGCTTCAGAAAATCTTGGGCATTTCAGACTTCAGTCAGAGGTGGCCATTCTCACTAGAATGTCAAAATGATTATATCATAACCTATGGAACCTCAGTGAGTTTTGGCATTAGCAATGTGTTTTGAATGAAAATTTGAGTTGTTTTAAAGGCATTCTTTTTTTTTTATTTTTTCTATTTTTCTTTCTGACTTTGACATTACAGTTGCAGTAAAGGACCAAAAGGAGAGATTTCTGGCTTCCATTTTAGATTTTACCACTAATGTATGCAGTTAAGTCAGGAAGATCTCTTAGTGTTAAATCCCTGACAGTGAAGATTATGCTCATAATGCTGGAATCAACTTCCAGCTGAAATAATCACACCAACTGATATTGGCAAAGAACGAACTTTTGTGAGTTCATGTGTTTGAGCTCAGCCTCCACACTGTTTTACTGACTTGCAAAAATTTTCACCTACATTCACACACACTCAGAGTTACAGACAAGACCTGTTGAAAAGCCATTTTACCCTGAAAAGTTTAACAGCCATAATATGAAATAGGAGGACTCTGTTCCTGGTCATAAGAAGAGGATAAAGACTCAGTGTTGGAAGACAGATGTGAAGATGACTGAAATTTGTGCAAGGTTGTTGATTTTTTCATTCTAATAAGCTGAATAAGATCTACTGAAAAGTTCTAATATATATATATATATAAAGTAAAGTAAAGTAAATAGTTTCTGTTACCAGATGAAAAAATAGCTAGAATTATTTCTAGTTCTAATAGTGTGCTGTTTGTCATCAATTGTTTCATGAATGGAGTAGCTTATTTCAGGCAATAAATTGCTCCCACACTCTGTTATAAGTATTCCTCCAGGTGTCCTGTACTCAAACATATTTTTTATGACCCCATAGGAATTATGACGTATTTCTGTTACTTGGCTGAAAGCATAGAGTAGCTCCTTGAATCATGCTCCCTATGTGAATTATGAATTGAGAACTTGCCTTCTGCTGTATTTGCTGAAAAGGGCAGTCATTCTGTGAGCCAGTAGAAATCTGCAGAAAGTTATTACAGATAGAATGAAAACAATGAGACTTGATTAAAAAAATAAAAAAGGACTGAATAATAATAGTAATAACTAGCGCTATAATCACTAATAGTTGTTGTTATTGAGTTAGATGAGTTAGCCAAGTTCTTCCTTTGTGCAAGATAGAAGTTTTGGCATGGTCATTTTTTATCCCTTACATTTTATTGTTTCGTCCTCTGTATAATTAGGCAGTCTAGAGTACTGACATGAACACATACACCCATGTTAAGTGTTTAGCACAGTGGTGTGTTAGATCATAATACTGCAGTTGCATGAAATGGAGCAGTTCATAACTCGGAGGTGCAGAAAGGGGCAATCCCCTTTGCAGGCCTCCTGTATACTGATCCTACCTCTCCAAAGCTACCTGTTCTGGAAACTTGCCTTCTACATCTTCCTATTTCCATCAGTTTTCTGGCTCTGCTTCTCACCAGATCCCTCCATAGGCTGATACAGTTTACTAATCTTTCAGAAAATTAATCCAGCTGGACTTCTCAGCAGAGTTTATTCACCAAAGTTGTTAACAGACTGTTCACTGGAGGAAGTTCAGTGGAAGGAGTGCCCAACTGGGAAGAAGAGTGTGGAAGTGCAAATTGATCCTTCCCCAGGCAAATAGCTGTGAGCTGATAGGCAGCTCCTGATGGGCGCCGTGGGTTGGCTGGTATGTGTATGGCACAGCCTGCTGCACCAGGGCCGTACCTCTGCCAGTGAAGAGGACATTATAAAGTGACTTTACATGGCAACAGACAAATCAGTATTTAAATTTTATGTCATGCTGGGGCCCAATAGCTGTGTTATGGTCTAATACTATGTCAGCCAGACTTGAATAACATGATGCCCTCTTAACACCTGTGTGTGTTCTATACATCAAATGTCAGGCAAATTTGCCGATTGCGTGTGCTTATTCCATCCCAGGGTGAACTGAGGTTGTACATCCTCCTGCAAAATAATCCTGCAGTGAGGACTGAGGGAAAAAAAAAAAAAAAAAGGTTATATTGTAATTTATATCTCTGTCAGCCCAGTCTTGGTTTATCAGCTGGAAGCAGTGGTCACAAAAGGCACATTTTTCAAATGTTGCAATAAATATTTAGGACTGACATCATGTTGCTTTACTTTCCTAGATAATTTTTTTCTGAGGGGTCCTTTTCCCATGGATTGTTTCTTCTTTCTGTCTATGACCTATTTGTTTGTGTTGTTTTGCAGAGTGAGGAAACACCAAGGCCCTGCTTTTTGTTCCACAGGGAATTTACAGGAGCATTATATTTTCTTTTTCTCGTAAACACCTTTTCTTACTCAAAATAACTACCTTTCATTATTTATAATCTGTAGTAAATGCATGAAGCATTTCACAAAGCAATAAGGCAAAATCTTTGCACTTCAAAGAGCACTATTCTATGATTTCCAGCAAGCTACAGAAAAAAAATAAAGGTGTTATTAGGAGTCTAAGGCTTTAATTCTACAACTGTAAGTTTAGTGTGAACTGTGCCTTTTATTTAAACAAACCAAAACTTAGCTCCTGAAGACTTTGTAGAATGAAACTCAGAGAAGGAGTAAAGTAAGTTTTGTTTCTTGTGGTTTTCTTAGGAACTATGTAACAGGATTGCTTGAGAGACAAAATAAATTATGGATGTGAGCATTTTGGCAGACTAGGCTGGCTTTGTCAAATGTTCCCTGTACAACTTCAGGTGAATTAAAGTATACAGAGAGTCCTTTAAAGTTAACTTGACGCCCTTTTACTGCTAGACATAAATTCTTATCACTTCTGTAAACCAGTCCTAAAAGCTGATTGCTGATTTTTATTTAATTCTGTTTTCCATCTTAATCTCGCTAAAACACCTTGTGAAATCAGAATGTGTACAGTTAATTCTGCGAACTTGAACAGAGATTTAGGAGGATTTTAAGCAGTGCTACAAATTGGAATGTGTATGGGTAGAGAAACCAAAACTTAACTTGTTTTGCACAGTTTTTGCACCAATGTATCTGCACTGAAAATTGTTAGATTAATTTAAGATACAGGAAGGTAAGTGACTATAGAGACTTTAGAAAGGTTTCAAGCCCTGGTATAAAGCCTTGGATAAAGCCTTGAGCAACCTAGTCTGACCCTGTAGTTGAGCCTGCTTTGGAGAATGGGTTGTACTGGAGACCTGTGAGCCCACACACACAAATAACAAAAGCCTGAAATTCGTGTCAATACGCAGCATAAAAAGAACTGAATCTCCAAGCCTAACTCTACAAAAACAATTTTGCAATCAGCAAGCCAGTCTTACCTCCATGACTGGTAAGATCATACAGCAGATCCTCCTGGAAATTATGTTGCAGTATGTGGAGCACAGGGAAGTGATTGGTCACAGCCAACACAATTTCAGCAAGAGCATATTGTGCCTGACCAACTAAGTGGCCTTCAGTAACTGAATGATTGCATCAGCAGACAAGAAAAGAGCTACAGATGTCATCTACCTTGATTTCTGTAAGGCCTTTGAGATGGTCTCCCATAATAATCCTTCCACTAAATTGCTGAGATATAAGTTTGAGGGATAAAGAGGTAAATGGATGAGGAATTAGCTGAATGGCTATGTCTAAAGCGGTACAGTCAGTGTCCCAGTGGCCAAGTGGAAACCGGTAATGAGTGATGTAGACCCCTCAAGGGCCTACAGAAGGACCTATACTGTCAACATGTTTTTCAATGACATAATGGGATTGAGTGCTCCCCCCAAAAGTTTGCAGATGGCACCAAGCTGTGTAGCATGGTCAACATGCTGAAGGAAACAGAAGCCATCCAGAGGACCCTGACACGCTTGAGAGAGCGGCCTGTGCAATTCTCTTGGAGTTCAACACGGGCAAGTGCAAATTCCTGTACCTGGGTCAAAGCAAACCCCAGTATCAGTGTGGGCTGGAGGATGAAGGGACTGGGAGCGACCCTGCCGAGAAGGACTTCAGGCTTCTGATGGATGAAAACTTGGACATAACCCAGCCATGTGCACTCCCAGCCCAGAAAGCCAAACGTGTCCTGGGCTGCATCCAGAGCAGTGTGGGCAGCAGGGGAGGGAGGGGATTCTGCCCCTCTGCTCTGCTCTGGTGAGACCCCACCTGGAACACTGCATCCAGCTCTGGGGTCCCTGCACAGGAAGGACAGGGACCTGTTGGAGTGAATCCAGGGAAGGGCCGTGAAAATAATGATCAGAGGGCTGAAGCAACTCTTCTATGAGAACAGTCTGAGAGAGTTGGGTGCTTGAGCCTGAAGAAGATGAGACTCTGGGAAAATTTCATTGCAGCCTTTCAGTACTTAAAGAGGATTTATAGGAACAGTGAATATCGCAAAACAGCATGCAACAGGGCTGCCTATTGGTCTTCATTTTTCTTCCTTTGTTCTATAGGATTTTAACAGAGTTACTATACTTGTTTGAGCTTCTCTCACCTTGTAGGCAGATGTAAAAAACGGAGAAGAAAACTGGAGGCAAGGGAGGGAGAGCATATATGATGGTATGGGTACATGTCTGCTTTCTCTTTTGGCCTCAGTAACTTCTTAAATCTTCCAAACAAAACAGTTTCTGGAAGGTGCAAATGGCACTCTTTCCTCTAAAGGAACTATGAATAAAAACTTGATCAGTTAATCTCACTCTTCTTTGAGCAGAATGGAATATCTTACAGTTTTCACGCATTTTTTTTTAATGTCAAAAGACCAGTATACCTTCTTTATAAGTTAACTCTAGGATGTTTTGAATTTTTTTTTTTCCTGCAATAGATGTTGCAGTTCTGATACAACATATGTTAAGTACATTGAAATCATTATATGTAGACCTACATGTTCTGTATAGAATGATATTAGAGAGTATTCTGTTGTTTATTATGATGCCAAAGAAGCTTATTTTAAAAATTATAGAAAGAAATGGAGTCTCTGAGTTCTTTTTGCAAGCACACCAAATTTGAAGTTTTAAAAACTTTTTCTTTCGTGTTTCACATAAAAATGTTTCCAGAAAGGTTTCTTTATTTTGGCATATCAGGGGCTTTCAAGCATGATTGGAATTCTATGCAGCACCATAGTTCTGATTTGCATGTCCTCTTAGAGACACTATTCAACTGTAAATTAATTATGGGAAATAATAGGACTATATAATTAAGATTTGGCAAAAGTCAGTAAGATTGTTTTCTATTCTATTTTAAACTTTTTTTTTCGTATTGAATGATTGTGCTTGAGAAAGGAGGTTGTATTTTTCTGTGCCTAAATTTCTGAGTCATTCATATACTGCTAATAAGTTGCTGAAGTTGCGTTGTGAATCTGAAAAACATAACCTTGACTGAAAAGTTAGTAATTCCTTACCTAAGTGTTCTGCTTCATATCACAGGTGATATGAATCAGCAACAGCAACAACAATAGCACTGCTTGTTAGACTTGATTAGGAATGGAAAGAAACTCTGGACTGTTGATTGTCAGTCACTGAATTTCATATAATTTCTGGTTCTTCTAGGCAATGTGGAGAAGCCAATCACAGTTGTAGCCTTGTTAACAAGTAAAAAAATATATCACAAAGAGGATGCCTGTGTTTTGCCTAAATCATTAGAAGTTGATGTAACCATGTTTATCCATCACAGGAAAAAAACGCACAATGATATTTTGTAAAATTAATTATTATTTTGTTTTAAACACAGATGTCTGAGACATACTGACAGTATTACTAGCTTTTCAGACACAGTGATAGAAAATACAGCAGCAGCATGAAACCACTTATTTTTACTTATGCAAATGTTGAGCAGATGGTTTAGCTTCTCTGTGATGGTTACGTGCTTTCTGGGTTTGACTCTCTTCAGTGATAAAGACTACAGCATACACAGCACACAGATGTACCATCCTGCATTTTCACTCTATGCATGACCAGAAACTTGTACATAAATTATATTAGTAAGTTATTCTTATTAAAGTACTTATTTCTTGGTTTTTAGTCTCAAAACCACAAATGCATTATTAAAAATCTCTTGTACTCTTCTTTTTTACAGGTGACTAAACAAACAAAAACTAATGTTTTAATGAAAAGTACTAAGCCTACTAATTTATTTGCATTAAAGAACGCCAGTTAGCAATTCGTTGCTTAAAATTTTGGTTGCAATTCAAATAATGGACGCTAAATGTTGTCCCTAAGTAGCCATATATGAAAGATGCAGAGTCGACTAGCCTTGTTCCTCCCCAAATGTTCCAAGTATCCAGAAGCCCTATTGACTCTGCAAGCAGCAGGGGCAGAGAGTAGCTTTGGAAAGTTTCTTTAAATAGCTGTAATATGTTATCTCTTCCAGGGTTAAAAGTGCCTGGTTTGTTTCAACAGTGAAACCAATATACTTACTATTTTTTAAGGAAATCACTACTTTCCTGTGTCCTGACCACAGCCACCAAAGTCTTCCTTACAAAATATTTCTTTCTCCCCTGTTCATTCAGTACTTAGATACCCAAAATATCCAGATGCTCTTAAAATGAAAAGCTGGTTTATGTACCCATTCCTGCTTCCAGTTGCTATTTTTCTGAGTTATGAACCTTCTTAAAGATCACCTGGTCCATCTACTTCTGTAGGATAGAAATCAAACAGGTAAGTTAAAAGATAAAAATAACTGGGACTACCATCTACTATACCTTATATTAAAATGCCTTATTCTATGCCTAGTGTTGTAGTCTTGTTTTAGACTGCTGACTTCCTTTCAGAAAAAAAATGTGTTAAAGATGCAAGTAAATGGAAGCAAATATTCATGTGATGTGAAGAAAGTTTAGCAAAGCTAAATGGGGTGAAGACATTTTTATGTATGAATCAAGGAAATCATATTACTTAAGGAGGAATAGTTCTTAATTTCATTAAACTTAGTATTATTGACCTTTTTGTATTTGAAAATTTTAGTAGTGATCATCAAACTTGTTTCTAATAAATATAATCACACTTAAAATATTCCTTAAAAATCCAGCCCTTGAACTTATGTACTGTAAAATGTGCATTTCTGTTGTGAAGATAATCCTTTCTCAAATGACGTGGTTGTAAATTTTTAAGTAGGGATGCATTTTTGTCAAATCAGAGCAATTCTTCCTTAAAAAAAAAAAAAGATGTTGATTCATTATTCTGAGCTTTCCATGGAAATATTAAAATTGAATACTTATTCATTCATTTTAATTAGAATCAAAAGATTTTAATTCACTGAATTACAATTAACTTTTCTTTTGACTTACCTAGAGGTTGATTTGTATTTCCCACCATGAGGGCAATGGCTCATAAGAGATGCAAATCCAGTTCTGATCTGATAGCATTTCAGAAGTGAACAGCTTACTCTTTGGATTACGTTTGCCTTTAGATAAGTTTATTTCATTGTAGGAGTTAAATAGCATTTAATTCCTAAATGAGGACAGTCAAATGTTTTGCCATCTGAAAAGAAAAGGAAACAAGATCAATATGACACTGAGAACATAGTACAGTTTTTAAAGAAAAAAGAATTAATTTTAATTTAGCACTGGAAGGTGATATTGATGGCCTGAAAGTAAACATACTTTTTTTGGTAGAAATTCCATCCTTTTGTAGAAAAAAGGAGTCATCAAATTTCCTAATAGACTTTTAAGTGCTGTGTGTATGTATGTATGTATGTATGTATGTAGGTAGGTAGGTAGGTAGGTAGGTAGGTAGGTAGGTAGGTAGGTAGGTAGGTATTTATTTAGGCATTTGAAGTTAAAAAAAATTAATTCCTCAGTTTTACTGGAAGCTAACATAGAGTTGATTTCAGTTCCACTTAATTCCTGATAAATTTGGATAAGGCTGTCATCTGCTTACTAGGACCTTTTCAATAGGTCCTGCTCATCCTCAGCATTTTTCTTGTCTCCCCTAAGTTTGGAAAAAAGCAGGCGTTTTCGCTCTAAGGAGTTGCAGCCCATCAAACTTCATATTGCAACAATCAGCTCAAAAATTATAGTTGTTATCCTCTCCACTGTATCTCAAGGTCTGTAACATGCAAACTTTTTTCTATACCAGGCAGTATACAAAAGTCCACAAATCTGTGTCAGATTGTGAGCTCCACTCCATAGACTTCTTTCCAAGGTCAGGGAAAATAGTTGTGGTTTTGGTGTAGTGATTCTACTTCCACTGGGCTTGAAATGTTACAGTCTTTTCCAGACCTGTTCTCAATCTGTTTCATTTGTAAGTTCAAAGGCACTTTGAGCAATTATAACAAAGACTATAATTACTGAGAACTTGAAAATAAGGGAGAGAAAGTTCTCAAGTAGATAATCCCTAATAGAAATTATGTTAGTTTCTAAAAAGAATGGAAGGGGTTTCAAATTAGCATGGAATAGAAACTCCAACATTTTATTTTAGTAGCTGAGTCCAGCAGAATTAGATCCATGTTCATGCTGGCTTATGCTAAAGGTAATGGACCTAAATGCGAGGAAGCCACAGTATGCACTGCAGAGATGGCCAAAATTGACCTGAACCTGTGTCAGTGTCCTGCAGGAGTGACAGCAGTGCTCACACCATAAACATCAGGGAATTTGCAGGAATTATATTACCATAAACACAGAGATCTGATATGATTAAGATCCCTGCAATTCCAAAATGGAAAGTATGTCTAATATAGCACCCGGAATACTGGTAAGTGGTAGAGATTCCAAAGGAATTAGCTCAAACCCAGTGTACCTGCAGTAACAAATCAATCAACTTGTTAAGCAACTCTGCCTGAAGCCATTCCATCCATTTGTCAGGATTCCCATACCTTCTTTATCTGGCAAGACAGTGGAGAACATCATCCAAACTGACTGCTGGGAGTTTTTGAGTACAGGAACAAAAGAGTCTATCTTGTTTCCTAAACAAAGGTCACTCCTCAGACAATATTTGCTGCTGACTTTGCCCAGTTTTGCAGACAATAAGCATGGACATGTTATTTGAAAGTCTTCAGTCTACATTATTGCCCACATTTCAGATTACTGGCTGCAATAAAATATCTTTCTGCAGGAAAAAAAAAAAACAAAAGTTGGACTTGGTGGAAGTTCTTCTACATGGTCTTTATTGTATCCAAAATTTCATAATATGTATTAGAAAACTTATGGAAATCCTTTAGTTTGTCAATAAAGATGACATGCATGTAGAAGTCGTGGGGGAAGACTTTATGATCTGCTTAGTAAGTATTTATAGTGTGAGCTTTTAACCTGTATGAAAATAAGAAGAGGGTCTGTAAGAGACACTTGTGGAAATTAATCCAATTTATTTGGGCAGTTACAGTTCTTTCTTTGAAATAATATGTTTTGAGTAGCTTCCGTATGTTTTCTGAATGTCTGAAATTAATTGGAAAAATAAATCACTAGTCCAGATATTATCAATTGTGGTGGGTCGTCTTTTTCCTTTTTTTTTTTTCTTTTTCTTTTTTCTTTTTATTTTTTTCATGGAGTATTTATCAGCTGAATCAAAGCATATTGCTGTTCATCTGAAATATCAGCTCAGCATCTCAGTAATATCTCAAATACCATTTAGGTGGAACATGTTTCTAATAATAAGACGTTAGATCAAACTACACACACTGGACTCCCAAATACAGGCTACTCTAAGTGTATATTTTATTTTTCTGTTTCATATGCCCAGATGGTAATCTGTTTGCTTTGGGGTGAACTCATGAAATGAAGCATCTGGAGTTGAGAGTGTTTTGATTTGCTTCACTAGCTTCACCAAGTTCTGACTATATTACAAAATATTTATTGCTAGAGCTCTTACCCCGAAAGTAATGTTGCCAAAGGGTAAGGAAATCATAAAAATGTTGGTGCCCTTTTCCAGATTACAACACTGCTAAGACTACTGCAAACCTTAAGTGCAGGAGCTCAGTTTCCCAACCTGAAGATGGATGTCATGTTTTATAAACACAGCCCTCTGACATGAACCAGGTCTGCACTTGAATCACCCATCAAGTTACAAGTGCAAGGTCAAACAACAGTTGGCTTTGTGTAGGAACATTGATATAAAGTTGGTTTAGTTATAGTGACAGTTCCATATTCTCTCTTATATTGCAAAAAGGTATCAGTTACATTACAGGTAGATTACAGCTGTAAAGAGTAGTAACTCTTATGTATGCATGCTGGAGATTTATAGATGTAACGTTTTTAATTCAGACACTTGTTTCTCTATATGGCTATGAAGAAGGATAAATCTGAGTGTGGAAGAGAAAGGCAATCTCAGAGGCAACTCGATTTTCTTTCAGAGTAAGGCATAGAAGCTGTAAGCAAAGTAATTCCTTCATTGGTTCTCCTCCTTTGGTAATCCCCATGGATATTAGCAGCTCTTAGTAAAGCGATTTCACTGCCACTGAAATTGCTCTGTGTATCCAGGGCTAAAGAAAATAGCATATTCCTTATCTTTGTCAGTTGTAGAAATGATGCAGGGCAATTTTGAGTAACAAACAAAAGATGAAACATGCTTACCCGCAAAAACTAACAAGCAGTACCTTAATTCTAGGATTTGTTGTCTCATGTTGATTATTGTAACCGTGTACTGCTTTTAGGTGGTGTTGAAGTTAAACTTTTTTTACTTTTTATTTTCTTTTTTTTAAATGACCTTCTCCCTTAGTTTTTGCAGTAAATTATCCGTGGTTTTTGAATGGCAAAAAACTAAATACTCATTGTTCTGCAAGAAATAAGCATTATGTCATGGGAAGCAATGTTGTTATTGTAAATAATAGAGGAAAGATACAGGGGTGGGAGGCACCGGAAAAACACAGGTTATGGTTACCAGTAGAAAATACAAGAGCACTATTGGACTTATTGTCATACAAATTAAAGTTTTCCTAATACCTGTTCTTTTAATTTCTCATCTCTTCATCTCTCAGCACCTATCTGGTTGAAAAGGGAAACACTCTTGAATATAAGATTTATTCTTTCACTTTATCTTGGGACAAATCCTATTTCCTGAACTGGCAAGGAAAAATTAGAACACGGAGTTTTACAAGTTTAATTTTAGATCATATAATTTCATTAACTTCTTTTTTTTCTGCCAAAGAGCAACTTATTTGAACTAGCTATCATGCAACAAAATAAAGCAGTTTGTGAAACTTTATAGGACTGAAACCTACAGTTAAATAGGGACAACTGAATGTCAAATGGTGGGAGTACTGAGCCTTTTAGATACTCATGTTGTCTTTGTCCTGTTCAGTGTAACATATTTAACTTTTGTCTGCAATTCTGGCAGTTTTGATTTGTTATCTAAAGTCTTATCAAGTCTTTGGTTCATAAAAGACTGTGTGTCTTCCCACTATCCATGGTTAAAAGAGATGATTTCTCCTAAGAGACTGATGTAGGAATTTCATCTATTGTAACCACTTACTCCTAAATGTCTCCAAAATTTTGAACAAGATTATAGGAGTGGTTCACAGAACATTGGCTCTTCTTGAGGTATTACAATTGTAAGAGAACATGTCTAACTTGTGGTGGTGTTATACGTCGTTGGAAATTAGTTGATGGTGAGGTTTCATTTCAAGATATATTCTGAATATTTGTCTGTCCTCAGGGATTTCCTAATAGCTGTAATTTCATCAATGTGTAACACACCAAGCAGTGTTTCATGCACCATGCAAGGAAGTGCGATGGGTTGCATGAGAGATTTGAGTAGGAGGCATATATCTATATTACTTACCTTTATGTTGGGAATAGCACAGATAAAAATAAAAACCTAAAGATGGTTACATATATATGTATAGTCAAAACATTAACAAAACTGCTTTCTGGTTTTCCAGATATGTGTAAGTTGATTTTGGTAGGGGACTGTAAACCTGGAGAGCACTTGAAAAACTTGAAGAGGAATCGAACCAATACTTATGTAATTTTGATGGAGGAATGCTGTTGATAAGAAAGAGAAATACATGGAGAGACATGGAGAGAGTCAGACAATTATGATTTTGTCAGGTGACACTTCCTGTAGTGAAGGGTTTTTGCTTTCATTTCTTGGTAATTTTAATTTTGCATTTTGTTTACCACATTTTAATAGTGACCAAATATTGTGGCTTTCATTGGAAAATTAGTAGGTTTCTAAAGCCATGAACAGTAAATGTTTGGAAATACTGATTTTACAAAGACCTCACGTGTCTACGCATCACTTTTGTCTGTAATAGTTCTTAAACATTAGACTTAGTAAGCATTCAGTCTAATTGAAGTTTATATGATCATGAAAAATGAAGAGAATGACAGAATTTAATTATTTTATTGCAGAATGCCTCCATATTTTGACTTTGAACAAAAACTTAAATAAATTTATATGGGCTTTGTGGAAAGGAAATAAGATAATATGTAATTTGGCTTCAAAAATCTGAAATTGATTAGTTTTCAAAAGTCTCATACATAATCATTAAAATAGAAACTGTAGTAACTGATGATGATATAAATCTTGAGGATATATAGAAAGAGAAATGTTTACATTTTTTTCCAGTTTCCTAATGATTTTAAACCTAAAAATATTACCTTTGTTCACTTTTGATCACTTCTGATAGCCGAAATGAAGTGATGAAAGATGCATATCAGATGATAAAATGTGATCAGATGATAAAATATGAACCCAAAACCACATCCAGTTTGTATTGTTTAAATATTAGAAATTATTGAAAATATCATGGAAGATAAGTTGGATGGATTCTCAAGAGTACATCACCCACTGCCCCCCCACCCCCACTGCCGCCTTCTGGCTGTGTATGTGTGATTTCTGACAGATGTTTACCCATGTTTCATAATGACAGAAATACTGGAGGTTCCACTGCTACCATTGACACTGTATTTCAGTGCTAATTTATCCTTAGGATTTTTCCATAGGAATTTAATCTATTTTTTTTCAGCTGAAACTCAGTACTTCCAGCTATGTCAACTTTAATATCTGATTTTTTTATTACCAGTATTTTCTTGTTTAGGATCTGAAATGCTAAAATGCAATCACATATCTATAGAGTATGGTATGCACTTTAACTCCAAATAGGAAGCAATGGATATTTCATTGCAGTGTCTACCTCTGAAACTCCTCTTAGCTAGGCAGAGTGGAATGAAATCAGGATAATAAATAGGAGCCTGTGGACCACACTGGTCTGGCACAACTTACCAACTGTACTAAAAGAAGCAAAGTTTAGGAAAGTTCTGCTATGTATTCCTAAAGCTGAATCTCAAAGGTCTTATTTGAAGACCTCAGTGTGCAGCAGATATTTTTTGATTAATTTCTTCAACTCCAAATCTCTGACATATGCTTTCAGAGAAAGTGTCATATCTGTGTCCAACATGGTTTACATTTTTTTATTTGCTATCTTGTTTTGGTTTTTAAAAACCTGTCTCTAACCTTAATATGTATTGCAAACAATCTAACATATCTGCCGGATTAAAACAAACAAACAAAAAAACAAACAAACAAAACAAAAAACAAACAAAAAAACCCCACAAAAACCCCCAACCAACCAACCAACCAACCAACCAAAAAAAACCCCTCAAACCCAAAAGACTGCCTGCCTTAAGCTCATGTAAAAATTTTTATATCTTCAAATCATTAATGCTTGACGAGAAACATACATTATAAGGCGATGTTTTGAGCTCTGACATAGCAAAAAACCCAACTATTCATCTCCTCAGTGCATCTTGGGTAACATCTCTGGAATTCTGTAAAAAAACCTCAACTGTGATTTAATATAAAGAAAAGTATGGCCACTATCCTTAAAAATTCTATTGTATAAAGAATTTATTTTTTATGCTTGAAACCCTACTCTAAATTATATATAAAATTAATTCTATTTTCAAGATACAGATCTGAAGGGTCTTCATTCTTCTGATGCAGACCACCAGAAACTGTAAAACTGAACTATTTCTTGTTCAGCAGTTTAAACAGATTTTTGGTTGTGTTTCAACATTTTGCTCTGTGGCATTTAATTTTTTCAATGTAGGTCAATGCAGATCACATGACATTTTTCTGATGCTCATGTTTATTGTCTGATCTTAGGGCAAAACTATCTTAGCACATGTTCAGCATGTGGCTCCAAAAAATCTAATGAAAACTAATATTTCCAGATCATCCCTGTGTAGTATGATTTAGTGACTTCTAATTTTGATAACTGCTTGTTTTGATATTGTTATATTCTCACTATACTTTTAGTGACAGTTTTTCTCTTCCTTAAAACAACGTCTTAATTAAGAATACACATGTGGTGTTGCAAATAGAAATATTTAGGTAAAATATTCCAGAGTTACCAGAGTGATACTCCTGCAGATGATTTTTCCTTCAAAAATCTAGGTTAATCAGCATCTGGGGCAAAAAGGTCTGTTTTTTTCCATGTATAGTCCATGAATGAAATGCATATTCTACTTTATTTTGAACTCCTATTCTGCTAGATATTATAAACAACATTCTGGTTCTTTAGTGCCACTAAAGATTTTGTAGAAAATTGTGGTAGCCCCTCCCTCTTATTTTTCTATGAGTATTTTCTATTTCTTAGCTCTTCCGTTCAAAATAATTCTCATAATTAAGATTTTTTTTTTTACAACTAAGCTGATGTCCTCATAAACCAGCTCTCTAAGACTCTCAAATCTTATCTCTGAGGGTACACTCTACTTTTTTATCTAATGCGATTGCCTTTTTTCCCCATGTGTACATGCACTGGCTCACCCTATCCTCTTCCATTTCCACAGCTGGTTAGCAAGCTTTTGCAGTTTCCCAAAATCAGCATTGAACCACCTAAAGAGCAGCTTGGGGCCAATGGCAGCTTGTTTTAAGCTGAGATATTAGTGATATCCTGTGGCTGGGGAAACTGATTAGTTCTTCTGTGCCTCACCTATTAGGCAATCACTTATCTCTGAAGGAACTATTTCTTGCTACAGAGGAATTTAACTTCTCTAATAGCCTTTTTTATCGACCTTGTTGAATTCCAACTGGGATCTTAATAACAACCCTCTAGTCCTCTCCTACCACTTGGATTTTCCTCTCAAAAATAATGAAGTAATGGGCTGGAGATGTAATCAACATTTGGCAGTTTGACCGTTGACCTTCACTAATGGAGGAGATTTTGATGTTAATATGCCATTTTGCTGCTACATTTTGGTGAAGACAAAAATCCCAGAATCACAGAATGGTTCAGGTTGGAAGGGACCACAGTGGGTCATCTGGTCCAAACTCCCTGCTCAAGCAGGGTCATTCCAGAGCACTTGGCACAGGACTGTGTCCAGACAGTTCTTGAATATCTCCAGAGAGAGAAACTCCGCAGCCTCTCTGGGCAACCTGTTCCAGTGCTGTCACCCACACAGTAAAAAATTTTTTCCTCGTATTCAGGTGGAACATCCTGAACATCGGTTTCCGCCTGTTTAAATCTGATGTTTAAATATCCTTTGAAGGTTAATTAGAATATAAAGCAATTTAATTCTCTCAGCCTCCAAAGGCTCATACTCATCCTTATTTTCAGTTTGCTGTGTGTCCAAAGATGAAGGGAAACAACTACAGTACTTAAAATATTTCCTTTTGTTTTAGCATAAACAAAATGGAATAAAGTCAGAGACATGATGACTTGGCTTATTTGTGGAGTTTTTGTGGGGTTTTTTATTTTGTTTTGTTTTTTTTTTTCTTCCTTCTAATTTTATTGTGTATTACCTCTGAGGAGGATTCAAGGGAAAAAAAAGGCAAGATCAATAAATAGTTACAATTGCCTCTAGGAAGAAAAAATCTGAAAAACCAATATTGCCATGAGTTTAAATACTGCTTCTCTCCTTCTCCATTAAAATCACTAGGTAAGTTAGCTTTGAACCTACTACTTTATCCTACACAGTAGTGAAAACAAAGCTTGCTCTGTTTAAATTAATACTACTTAATAAATGTATGAGTTCAACACAGGTTAGAAACCCTTCACGCTACTGTAGAATATATATTTAGGCATCAAGACAATCTTCCAGTGCAGTGCATAGTGTGAAAAAACGACTACTTCTGTGAGAAAGCACTAAGAAAAGATTGCTGTTCTGAAAATAGCACTGCTTTCTTTTCTAGAAAAATACCTTGTCATTGAAACAACTAAAAAGGTTCAGTAACAATGAAGTAAGAAATTGCAATGGTGAACAATTTGCTTACCCCTAACTCTCTTGAGCTGACCTAATCAGTGTAGCAGCAAATGAACTCGATGACCAAATACTTGCTTTTAACTAAAGCAGAATTTTTGCATTGTAGCATTCACCACAGAAAAGGACTGAAGAACTAATGTGGTTTTTTTGTTGTTGTTTTTTTTTTTTTTTTTTTTGTCTTAACCTCATAATTTTAGCTTTAGCTCAGTGTTAGTACAGGTCATTAGGAGCAAACACTTCTTTCTGCCTTAATGAAGAATTGCCAGAAACATGCAGAGAAACTGGTGGGTTGTTCTTGGCTGTCTGCCAGACCTCCACCCAACTGCTCTCTTGCTCCTCCTTAAGAATCCTTGCTCAGGAGTTAACAGATCTCATGGAGAGAGTTTTATACTAGATTTGGAAAGGGAAGGGGATAGAACCACTGGAGATAAACCTTGGCATGGCAAGGGACAGTGCGTTTGTGAGGTCCCTGAGCCTATTGTCTTAGTAGAGGCAAGGGATGAAGATCTGTGTAGCTGCATGGATGAAAGGGTTCTTAATGTGTTAGAAACTGCACAAGTACCTGTGACCTGAGAATGGTCATGCAGGAATTGGAGTTTCTAACACAAAATGGCTGGAGAATCAATAACTCCACTGAAGTGCACCTACCTCATTGCATGTGGCAGGAGCAGAAAACAGGAGGAGCTGGAAGCCACAAAGCAGCAAAACTATGACATTGGTGCCCATCACAGAGAGTCAGTGGAACAAGTCAGACAACTGGGGTGCTGCAACGAATGGCCATAAACACATCAAAAGGTATAGGCAAGGAGGAAGACTAACCTTTTATGTTAAGTACTGTCTTCATTGGCTAGAGCTTAATGATGATGGTGATGACAGAGTTGAGTGTTTATGGCTAAGAGTAAGGGAACTAAAAAGGCAGATATTCTGTTACAGACCATCCAACTAGGATGACAAGACAGATTATATACTTTACAGGCAGGTGGCAGAACAATTGCTAACCCTTGCTCTTTTAAAGAATTTCAGCTTATCAGTGGAAAGACAACAGAATGCACAGGAAGCACTCTAGGAAGTTCCTGGAGTGCTGGAAAATAACTTTCTAATACAGCTGACAAGTGCTCCTACTAGGCAGGGACTAGACCCACTGGACCTGTTTGTGAACAGAGAAAGACTTGTGGGTGATTTAGTGGCTGGAGGTGTCTTGGGCACACCAGGGATGAAATGATAAAGTTTTTGGTTCCTGGAGAAGTAAGGACTAAGGCCAGCAGAACTGCTGACTTGGACTTCTGGAGGTCAAACTTTGGCCTTTCTAGGAGCCTGGTTGAGAGAATCTCTTCAAAGGCAGTCCTGAAGAGCAAAAGATTCCAGAAAGGCTGGAAATTCTTCAGGAAGGAAATTCTAAAGGCACAGGAGCATATGCTGTGCCTATATTCCCTATATGCTGAAAAGTGAGCTGACAGAGAATAAGACCAAGCTGGCTAAACAGAGAGCTTTGGCTGGAACTCAAGGAAGAAAAATAGTCTATCTTCTTTGAGAGAAGGGGCAGGTAACTTAGGAGGACTAGAGGGATATAACTAGGTTATGCAGGGAGAAAGTCAGAAAAGCTAAAACCCAACTGAAAACTAATCTGCCCACTGCTATAAATGACAGTGAAAAGTGTTTTTACAAATATATTATCGACAAAAAGAGGGCTAAGGAGAATCTCCATCCTTTACTAGATTTGGAGTGAAACACAGTGACAAAGGAGGAGGAAAAGACTGCAGTACCTAATGCCTTCTTTGCCTCAGTCTTCAGTAACAAGACCAGTTGTCCTCTCTCCCCCATAATGCAGGAGGGAATGGTCAGCAACATGCTGTGCCATTTAGACATGCAGAAGTCCATGGGGCTGGATGACTCTTTCAATCATTTACCAACAATACTGTCTATCCAGGGAGGTTTCTGTTGGCTGAAGGTTAGGAAGTGAGACTGCCCACCTACAAGGAAGGTCAGAAGAAAGAGGAAGGGAACTACAGACCTGCCAGTCTGAGTGAGCTCAGTGCTGAGGAAGGTTATGGAGCAGATTATGCAGAGTGCCATCACGTGACACATGCAGTACAATCAAGGAATCAGGTCCGGTGAGCATGGGTTTAGAAAAGGCTGCTTAACTGACCTGATCTCCTTTTGTGACAAGATTCCCCACTTCATGGGTAAGGCTGTGGATGGTGTCTACCTGGACTTCAGTAAAGCCTTTGGCACCATTTCCCACAGTTCTCCACTGGAAAAACTCATTGCCCACAGCTTAGACAGGTGCACTCTTTGCTGGGTAAAGAACTGACTGGATGGCCAGGCCCAGAGGGTGGTGGTGAATGGAGTAAAATCCAGTTGGTTATCAAACAAAAGTGGGGTTTCCAAGGCTCAGTATTGGGGCCAACCCTGTTTTAATATCTCTGTCAGCAATGTGGATGAGAGGATCAAGTGCACACATAGTCAGTTTGCAGGCAACACCAAGCTGGACAGTAGTAATGATGTAGGGGTTTTAGGAAGGCTGTGCAGAGGGATCTGGACAGGCTGGATCGATGGGCCAAGGCCAATGGTATGAGGTTCATTAGGGCCAAGTGTCAGGTCCTGCCCTTGGGTCACAACAACGCCATTCAGAGTTACAGGCTGGGGGAAGAGAAGTGGAAAACTGCCCAGCAGAAAAGGACCTGGGGATGCTGGTCTACAGCACCTGAACATGAACCAGGAGTGTGCCCAGGTGGCCAAGAACGCCAATGGCATCCTGGCCTGTAGCAGCAATAGTGTGGCCAGAAGGACCAAGGCAGTGATTTTTCCCTGGTACTTGGCACTGATGAGGTCCCGTCGTAATGTTCAGTTCTGGGGCCGTTGCTGAAAGAAAGACACTGAGGTGCTGGAATATGTCAGAAAAGGGTGACAGAGCTGATAAAGAGTGTCTGAAGGAACTGGGGTTGTTTATCTTGGAGAAAAGGAGTCTCAGGGAGTATTCTATAACCCTCTACAACTACCTGAAAAGAAGTTGTAGTGAAGTGGGGATTAGTCTCCCCTCCTAGTGACAGAATGAGAGGACATAGCCTCAAATTGCACCAGGGCAGGTTTAGATTAGATATTAGAAAGCCAATTTTTTAACGGAAAGGATGGCCAGGCACTGGAGCACGTTCCTGGGAAAGTGATGGAGTCAATACCCCTGAAAGTGTTTGAGAAATGTGTGGATGTGATACTTGGAAATATGGCTTAGTGGTTAACATGTTGGTGCTAAGTTAACAGTTGGATTGAATGATCTTAGACATCTTTTCCCCCTCCTTAACAGAAGGAGAAAATAAGATGAAAAATTTTGTGGGTCAAGATAAGGTCCAGGAGATCACTTACCAATTATTATCATGGGCAAAATAAATTCAATTGACAGAAGATTAATTTAATTTATTGCCAATTAAAACCAGAGTAGGATGATAAGAAAAAAAAAAAAAAAACCACCTTCCCTTCATCCCGAACCCCCTTCTTTCCTGTTTTATTTTCATTTTTCCAATGCCTAACTGATCTACATTCAGGGTTACATTTAACAATTGCAGTGTGTTTTGACACTTCTTATGATTTCATCTAGATAAGGCATTGTCAATCTAGTTAGAGAGCAGGAATAAAAGAAAGTAAACTAAAAGTTAAATAAACTGTCCAGGAATTATTTCTGCCTGTTAATAGAACATCTCTTTTATCATTCTTATTCATTAAGGAAATGCAATCCTAGTGGTTCTTCTTCTTTCTTTCTTGTATCATTTGTTATTTCCATTACTTCAAAGACTAATTTGACCTCTTTATTATGGGAAAATAGCATTTGACTTTCAAAATATTTCACTAAGTCTTTGTCACTGGTAGAGGCGAAGATAAGAACAGTACAATTAGATTTAGGCATGAATATGAGTTTCCATCAAGAATAAAATGTTTAAGCTTCTCCATGTCTAGAGAGGTATGTTTATTTCAGCAAAACTATGGAAAATTCAAGTTTTTATTCCATGACAATTGTTCAAAATTCAAGGCAAATTTTCTGCCTACACATCTTAGTCTTCTCACCTAAGCAATGGGGTTGGGTATTGTGTTATTATTTGAAGTTTTTTTGTCATAGTAACAGCTCATACAGAACAATAGAAAGCCAAGAAAATTGCATAAAGTGGGCCCAGAAGCCCAAGAGCTGGACTTCTAGAGCATTTGCCTAATCACACCCCTGCCTCAAAATGCTTAGTTCAAGGCTATAATTTTTCCAGGTAGGTGCCCTTGTGACCTGCATTACAAAATAATAAATAAATAAATAAATGAGTAGTATATAAAGATGGTTTTGTTTTTTGGAATGTGGGGCTTTTTTGATGGTTTTGGGTGTGTGTGGGGGGGGTGTTAGTTTTTTTGTTTTGGGGGTTTTTTCCACAAAGGAAGCTGTCTGAAAATTATCTGCTAGGGAGATAATAGAAAATTTATGCAAATCTCATGCCAAAACCACTGCTTTGGTGAATGTGCAACCTGACTTCTACTCTAGGGAAGCAACTGTGTTTACTGGAGACAGTACCAGACCCTGGAGTGCTAAGAGTTCATTGTTGCCTTCCAAGACTGCTTTTGAAAACTGCATAAATTCCTTATGTTGCAGAGGCACTCTGCAGTTCAGCTGTTAATCCATTTACATTGTCCATGACAAACCACATAGTATAATATAAAATGATTAAATTAACTCACACATTTGTACACCACATAACAAGCTGGTTGAATGAGAGCTAGATAAAACATTATATTTCATCATTAAGTTTTCCTTTACTTGCCATATCTGATCTTCCCAATACAATGCTATATATTTATATCACATGATAATAATATTTTAAATAACCTTTTTCTTTCTTTTTAATACGATGTTTTCCAGTTTACAGAATAATCTCTGTCAGATCACAATGCGCTTTATGTAGACATGCAGGGTCATCTTTTTCAGGCACTGGGAAAGGAGAAGTTGGAGGAGTTGTTTCTATACGGTCACATGATGAATAATTTTGTTCTTTTGGTTGTTTTTTTCTGAAAAGCTAATGGGGGTGATGTTGATCCAATGGGTTTATAGCTTTTTTCCAGTTTAGTTTTGAAATAACACAGTCATTACTAGTTTTTGGTATCAGTTGCAGATACCTGGTTTATCAAACAATCTGTGGCTCTTTTGGGCATATTCTGGTGCTGACACATGTGATTCAGAACTTTTCTTAACTCCTCAGCCTTCACTGTTTAAGACAGCTGTTTCTTCATGTATCCTGTTAAAATGAATAGAAAGTTCAGATTTTAATTTAGTAAGGCAAGACATTCTAAAAACCTTCTTTCTTACTGTAGAGTTGGAGACATGGATGGAGAAATCTATGGAGGTGCCAAATTCCATCACCAGCAGAGACAAACAGTTAATCCTTCTGTTGAAGTGATTTTTTTTTTTCTTTGTCTCCTTTCAGATTTAATGGTTTGTCAGTTTCACCTTCAGATCCTCCAGTAAATGCCTCTCTAACCTACTGCAGACAACACAGTTGCCTGCTCCCCTTGAGTGCCAGTTAGTGCACATCATTTTTTGTGTTATTAGGAAGTTTCAATTGCCTCTAACTCTATTTACCTCAGCAGACACATTTATGGCTGTGACAATCTTTTCTATTCCTTTTTGGACAGCAGCTAAATATCATTCTAGACCATCTCTAGGCATTTTCACTGAAAACATCACCATTTCAAAAAGCTCGGTACAACTGATGACTAAATAAATTTTCTTCTTTTTTTTTTCTAGTAAGCGAGCAGTGGAGCTGGAAAACTTGGCAGAAAACTCTTTTGTGTTTCCTGCTTGTATCTATGGAACCTGGTTTGCAAGGTAGATATTCCATTTTAATTGACTGTAATTGTATACTATTAAAGTTTCAAATGTCTAAAATGACCTCAGAGTACCTCTAGGTTTTAAAGAAAATACCCTTGCTTAGTGTTTCTTCTACACTTTAAGCAGTGAATTGTATTAGAATACTCTTACAACTTAAATGCAATTAGTTCCTTTGGATTTATTAACAATTAAACCTCACTTTCAGGAAGAAAGGAAAAGTATGGCAAGATCTAGGTTATTTGTGAGTTTCTGGCTTATTGCTCCTATATTTCCTTCAATCTGGGTGAAAAAACAGTTCCGATGAATGTGAATGCATTTATTACATCAATATGTATTTTCTGTTTTCTTTTCTGTTTATTGGGGATGTTGCCTTTATTGGTGATTTTATTAGAGGGAAGACTGAAGGTGATTCTTGAGACCCCTGGTCTGTATTTGCAATCTTTATTATTCTGTAGTTTTGAAAATAAGAGATTCATATTCCTGCTCTTAAACATAGCTTTTAATAGTCAATCTGAAACATAGTCATATAATATATTTTTGAAAATCTAGTTTTCTAGAGTTTATAAATACCTCTGGGAAGCTATTTTGTTTTGAGAATTAATCATGTTACCATGGTTTTATTTTAATTAATTATGGTGGAAGGCTGCTGGTTCTACCAAAAAAATTGTTACCAAGAAAATATTACCCTGAATACTTCCTCATCTTTGGTTAAGGATCTAGGCTCAATATTACTCTTTCCTTTGACTCTTTTCTTGTCCCATCCCTGAATTTTATTTTGGAAGTTGTCTTAGTTTTCTGTAGGAAAGAACATTCCGTAGTCTTTTTGTCAATGAAGCTGCGATTTTTTTTCATTTAGACATGGTGAAAGAA
Organism: Dasyornis broadbenti; assembly: GCA_013397935.1. Taxonomy (NCBI): domain Eukaryota; kingdom Metazoa; phylum Chordata; class Aves; order Passeriformes; family Dasyornithidae; genus Dasyornis; species Dasyornis broadbenti. The sequence goes on from VZRN01002999.1 coordinate 314,726, forward strand.
GTTTTCAAAATATGTCCTTTTACATGTTGTCGAGAATTGAACAACAAGCTATGCAAAAGCTGCTCCAAATTCATGCTGGGCAGAAGAATTACCCCCTCTTGACAGAAGTGCCACTATAGGCTGTATGTTCAAGGTAGAAAATTGGACCTTTTGAAAAATAAAATCAGCAGCTTTCCTGGCACCTGGAACGGGGGAGTGAATATTCTGCTCTTCAGCATTTGGTTAACAAGCTGATCCCTAAGGCTGTGCATTTTAATATATTGTATTTCTTAAGCAGGGAGAGGAAAAGAAGTGACTCAGCCTTTGCTTGAGTGAAACCCAGCTATGCGATGGTGGGTGGTGATTGTAATAAGAAAAGTAGCAACATTTCTTTCAGGGCTCCTTCTGAGGGTGGAAGCCATTTGTAAATTTAAAAAGAAAAGGGTGGCTGGCCAGTTTTACCACCTCTTTTTTAACAACTAGAAATGGTAGAAAATTTCCATTTTTGAGGAAGAGCCCAAACACAATGATTTTCCACACTGATAGTTAGGCATTGAACAATCAGATTTGCCAGAAAAGAGTGGGGAATGCTACGTTTCAAAATGGTGCTGGTGTAACTCGCCAGACTTCATGTTGTGTTACATAGGTTTCTTCTATCTTGAGTTTGCAAAGCCAGCAGAAGTGGGAAAAGCATAAGCAATCAGAAGTCTCATGGTTAAAGCCACAATTTTACAAGGATTTCATCACAATTTTCATGATTATGTTGCATTGTGTATAATGGAAAGTTAAGCATATACTTAAACATTTGCAGAATTGGGATATATTTGGGTGAATGACAGTGAAAGAAATGAGAGTAAAAATGATGAGGAAAATTGCCAAAGCATCTATAGGTGACATAGCAGCAGGCTTAAGATGCTTTTTCTGCATGATGTACGATAATTTTGTATTTTACGTAAGATAAAAATCACAAAAATAATATAATGTTTTAAAACATAATTGACAAAGAGTGTTTAATTTTCTTTAAAAAGTACTATTATGACTTTTTATCCACAATAACCTCTTCTGACTTTCTTTGGTTATATACGTAATTAAATCTGAAGGTGCTATTGATTCTAATGACTTACATGCAATTTTTGATATTGACATTTCAATAGCAAAACACCAATATTCAATTTGAAGTTAGCAATAAGTCATTGCCAGTGAGAATAGACTAATATATCTTTTTGATGATGAGCTTGTATGGGGTAATGGGATGTTTTTAATCAGACAAAAGGGTAGATTCAGAGTTGTAATTTCAAATTCTATTTTTAAAAAAGGTTTGAGGAATTATTGGAAGTAAATTTTCTTTCATTCTGTCTTTTGTTTTCATCCTTCTGAAAAGATTCATTACTGCCTATTCAACTTGTTTTCCTAACATTCTTGTGGTGAATTTGGGATGCACAGTGCATAACATCTGTGAATTTCCATACGCTGATGCTGTGAAAGTTTTCTCTATAGTTTTCATTTGATGTTAAAAAACCTTCCTGAGTAGGTTTCAGGCATTTATAGAATGTTTCTGTCTTTACTGATCTAGATTATGCTAAGTGCTGCTGTAAAGCAGCATATATCTATTAGTGTAATGAAAAAAAAAAAAAAAAGAAGAAAAAAAAAAGGAAAAAGAAAAAGAGGCTATTTCATATGTCCATGTCAATACATATGTATTTCTCTTCAAAAGAGAAAGATGCCAGTATTAGATAAACTAAAACTTTTCATGTGATAAAATATTATACATTTTTGTGCTTGGGACATTCCCTACAAAATAAAGTAAAATTCCCAATAATAAAGTAAAATTAGATGAGAGGTGGTGTTATCTAACCATTGGTGTTGCTGATGGTGTGTTTTTGCAGCCAGATCAACTTAGTTTCCTTCCCTATGTGGCCAACACTGTTGTAAGAAGTGGTTTTTCCTTCTGCAGCTATCCTCAGTTTCAGCCTACCAGGGTGATAGATAATTTTTATTTTGCCAGATGTAACTAAATTTTGTATGAATGCAGTTCTTGTCTAGAAATAACTTACTCTTATTCCCAAATTATTCTATATTGACTCATATTTCTTCTCCCTAAACTTCTCTATTTCTTGTATAAATGCCCTGAATTTGATGGATTAGCACCTATGTATTGAGGAAAAAATGTGTCTCTTGAACACTCCTAGAAGAAAACACAAAAAATCAATCTGTATGATTGAAATTTTTTTCTGCTCTTTTATTTGTGAATCTAGATTATTAAAATTACATATCCAGGGATTAGGTAATATAATTCAATCTAGTACCTTCAAAACTAACAGGTGACTTCAGATAATCAGATCATACAGCCAGAAGGGGTCTGATTTTCACTGGGTTCTGACCATTTCTTTTATGAAATTCTGGCTTCTTCTAAATTCAAAATGCACACCCAAAAAGTCGCTTAGAGACATCTTTGCTTACAGTGGAGCTGCAAGACCTGCTGATTCTTGAAACTGTCAGAATAAATTAAACAATCTATTTCAATTTTTGTGGTGTTATCTTGTGCTATTATGTACGCAGTCATCTGCATACTTTTCTCTGAGCTCTAAATGGAGTTACAGTCTAAGTAACAGTTGAACTTTAAACAAGCATTAGGGTTTCTTTGGGAGTCCCTAAGTTTACTGAGTATGAATCTTGATTTTCCAGATGAAATTCAGAAATACACTTTGAAGTACAATTTTAGGTATCCACATTCCAATATAATCAACAAATATTTAAAATTGATATACTGCAAACAAGGCCTTTCTTTGGAGAGATGTGCTTCATCCAGTGAAGACATTCGAGGTTCTTCTCTGGTCTCTCCAAACATCAAGTGTTGTATACATTTGCAGGATACTGGAATTGCTGTTTGGAAAATAGAAACATAATCTCAGTATTCTTCATTTTAGAAATGTAAGAATGTCAAGCAGAGCTGAACAAAAATCTTAGAGAAGCAATCTACTGGAAAAAGTAAAGTTACAATCCACAAATAAAAAGAAGTTTTCTTTATACATGGAAATGCTGCAAAGCTTTGTTATGCAACTGCTCTGAAGCCACTACCCATGTTTTGTGAAACATAAAGACACCTTTTAAACAACTAGAAGATCTACTATCACCTTTTAGTAGCAATATTAATATGCTTCCATTTTCTGTCTCAAGCAATGCACCATTTTAGATGGTGTATCTTCCCTGAAATAGTTAATTCAATCCTTCCTGACTTTCCTTCATGCCTCACTCACAATCCTACTGTGCATCCTTGAATCTCTCTGGTTTGCATTTTTATCATTGCAGCCCAATCTTTGGTATGGAATTTTGAAATAAGAGCTCATCATAGTAAAATACTGTGCTGCATTTCATTAGTCAGAAAGTATATGAGCAGGATAAAAAGCAATAATTTTGTACACTATTACTGTCAGTACAAGGGTGACACCTGATCTAAAGTAAAAGGTAAAAGGAGACTTTAGGAAGATAATATATGTAACTCTCCAAAACTGAACTGAGTGTGTTGGTTTATTTTGATGTTGGAAGAAGAATTTACATGCCCAAAATTGGTCTTCAGTTCCTGACTGGCAAAAGTCAAACCAAACCAAACCATAACCTTGATAATCTTTAATGTCTCTTCTAAGCTAGGCCATTCTATGACTGTGTGATAAAAAAAAATGTGTTATATAGCAGCAGCCTGCTGATACACAGATTTTTAATAACAATATGGCTGATCACAATTTGATACCTTGTATTTTTTAACATAATCTCTGTTTTTAATGTAGCTGTGATTTCTGGTATATTTTTTTTTTCAGTACCCCTAGGAATAATATGGAAGCTTTTGGAATGACTATTAGGTTTCTTTATTAAAAAACAAGTTTCAGAACTTTATTTCATCCTTTTTTACAGCATCACTATGAATTAAATCATCCTTTGACTAGAAAATCGTTCCCAGACTCACTAAATTTTTAAATCTAATAGTGAAGGCCACTGCCTTCTGCCTCATTTTGCTCATGTGCAGAAGACCTTTTGGCAGCCAGGGGATGTTTAAGCAGGTGAGACCTCCGGCCTGAAAGTTCCAGAACAACAGGACGTTGAACAGCTACAGTCAAGTGAGAGACAGTGAGGAGCTTTGCCAGCTCCCCGGGGAAAGCCTTGCCTCAAATCTATTAAAAAGCCCTTGAGTGTGCAAGAAGGAACGGGTCACCCAGTCGTGTGAGTGAGAACAGCTGTAGGTCAATAGAACTTTCAAGTAATGCAATTTGACATGTCTTGAGAAAGCACTCAGGGAGAGAGGCCACACAGAACAGTTCATGGCCTCTCTGGAACACGGAAAAGGAGTTAAGGGTATTCCAAATGTAGAAAACGGTGTTTTCTGCAATAGTTCTTCAGAAGTGGTTTCTGTCACTGTAAATATTAATAGAACAGGAAATTCTAATGTTGTAACATTCTTAAACTTATGACTAAAAGCATGAAGGATGAGGAGTGAATATAAAATAATAAAAAATATATCACCTTAGTAAAATATGAATATTTTAATGAAAATATGGAGGTAGAGAAGCATCATCTTCCTTTCTCTGTATATAAATAGAAGGCTTAGAAAAAGAGTATCTTCAAATTTCCAAGAGGGTCATCAAGATTTTGTCAAGATTACTCTTGCATTTGTTAATCTGCTTAGGTAGAGTTCCTGTGCTGAAGCTGGTGTTCTGTCTCTGAAGCATACTGACACTGTTTGAAGGCCATTATTTGAACTCAGTCTAGTCAGGGTGCAGAATATATCTGTGCAAAATTCTTTTTTCCTTTTTTTCACATATAAAGCTGGTTCTGCTTGGGCAAATGTGAGTATAGATTTGCAATCTTTCTATAATAATTCCTCTACAAAATTAGGTGCTTTAATGGAGAAAAGAATTTGGAAACAATTGCACAAAATCAGAACAGTTTTAATTGAAAGATTCAAAGAAAAGGAGATCTCTCATACCATTTATTCAAACGTATTCACTCTAAAATTAGTCATATACATTAAGCAGCAAGCAGTCACCGTTTCAGTTTTTGTCTTGTTAAACAAGACGATCAGTGCCTCTGTCAGACATAAAGGCTCATTCAAAAGATGGAGTAAAAAAAAAGGGAGTAAATCAAGAATTGTGTTATTGTACTTTTAGTTTGGACTTTGCGAGTTTGGTACAGGATGATCTTTAAGGACCCTTCCAACCAAAGTCTTTCTATCATTCTGTGATTACAAGAACAGTAATGCCTTTCAGAATCAAAAACTCATTATTATGGGATAAAGCAGGCTATTTCTGAAGTATTCATGTGTGTATAAAGTTGTGCCATTTTCAATAAGGTCAAGTTTGTCATGAAAATTAAAGGTCATATCCTAAGCTAATGTAAATCATGTTATCTCTGAAGTTATGTTAACTTACAAGAAATTGTGATAACCCTTAGACCTGTCTTGGAAATTCTGTTAACTCTATATTGAAGCCTATGGAAGAAATATTTTGAAACATTTTTGATGACAAAATTTATAGAAGTTGCTGCATTTATTCATTTGAACATTTTCAAAGTGAAGATGTTTATGATTTTTTTGTTCCTATAACACATTCTTTAATTTTGTTCTGCCTTAAAAACAATACCAGATATCAAAATTCAGGAGAAGCTTGTTCCATGCAGTAATAGCCTTCACATGGTACCGAGGAACCAAAAATAAATCTATTTTAATTTCAGTCACGAAATATTAGGATCGCCTACACCGTGCTATCAAATCAGTAATTATTTAACAAATGTTATGAAGAGAGAGGGAAAAAAAAGTGACAGCTCTGTTGTCCTTACTTTAAAAATGGGTATTTACAATATCAATAGAAAGCTAACAGCTACTTAAATCTTATAAAAAGTAAGAAAAACCAAACCAAAAAACAAAAATGCCAAACATGCAAGCAACAAACAAGCAAAACCAAATAAAACGCCTCCAAAACCAAAATCAAACTTAAACCAAATGCACTAAAGCCATTCACTTTCATGCAAAAACCCTAGAAGACTTACAATTGGACATGGTGAAGGACACACACCTTAAAATTAGGTAAACATCTTATGCCTGTGTTTCCTTACAGCTCACAGCATACTTATCGAATATTTGGTGCTATGTTTTTATTAATTGTGGTGTTTGCACTGAATGTTTTCTTTCAGAATGATAAGTTAAGCCAAGTTAGAGGACTGGAACCTGTTGTCACCAGACTTCCTGGGTAGTACTGACAATTTTGCAAATACCTGAGCTAATAAAGTTACTGGTATGGTTGGGTACTTCTAAAACTGTGCCTATCTTATGCACTGCCTATTTTTTTTTAATTTTTTTTTCTCTTGCTTGGCCCTCTTTAGGTTTTTTTATTTCCTTTTACTTTTAGGAAGGATTTATTTTTAATGATAGGATTTCCTTATTGCATTTCAAAATTTCACAATTGATCATATCCAGATTTATCTGTCTAGCTACTTTGTGCTATTTAACTGTCCACTTTCCCACTTTTTCATAAGCCACTCCTAACAGGAAGTAGCTCATCATAACTGGACAATTGCCTCCTTGTGAAGCAGGGCTGATTGTAATAAAAACAGAACTGTGACATTTGTAGCTTTATCAAAATTTTTCAAGGAACCAGTGGTGCTTGAAACAGCAACTGGACCTGTAACATACACTGTAATCAGAGAATCATCATAGAATCTTAAAATGGTTTTGGTTGGAAAGTACTCTAAAGACCCTCTAGCTCCAAACCCTCTGCCATAAGGGATGCCACTTACAAGATCCTTTCTGAAAAAATCCAGCACGTGTGCAAGGCAGTGGTAACATGATGCAGAACAGAAAAAAAAAAAATTAAAATCAAATCATTAAGTCCCCAGAAGGTAGTGAGAGCATGCCTTTTATGCTTAGATAACAAGGGGGTAAAACAACCCCTACTTTTAACACATCTGTGTGCAAGGGCTAAAAAAGCTGCATAACATCCTGAAATCATGTCAGTGAAGGTGAAAGTGATTGGAATTTTGAAAGCAGGGTTAATAGACAGAAGACAGGATATAGAGAAAATGTGGAATTAAGTTGTAGTATAAAAGAAGTGCCAGCGGGGTTCCACTGAGAGTCAATTATGGCAAAATTGACCAAGATGACAGGTAGACGAACCTGAAGAGAAGAGTAAATCTCTTAGAGGAAAAAAAATACTTTTGAACCTCGAGTGGAAACCATTGTGATTCATGCACCTGATTCGTTATTAAGATTCTGACTCTAAATATTCAAAATTCCTTCACATTATTCGAACTGTACAGCTGAGTGTGAAGAGCTTACAGGTTTTAAGCTGTAAATTATGTAATGTGATAATATTCCAGCTTCATTTAACTATTTTATAAAGCTCCTCAGCTCTGCTGAGCATGTTTACAGGAATTCATTTTACGAAGATTATATGCAATGTGCAGAAACAAAATAAAATAAAACAGTTACCGTTGCTATTGTTAGCAAAATGTATATGTTGTGTGTAGCAGCAGGTAGATGGATAATGGTTAACAGAACTGCATCCTGTGGAGAACGACACATTTTCTGGGTCACTAAATAGGCAACTGTCTCAGTTTCTAAGTAAAATGGTAATTGAAGGGTAGAAGATTTACGGTGGCAGTGGATTGGGGATTATGTTCACTAAAGAAAACACAGCTTTTGGCAGTCAGAAAAGTTTTTTTTTTCTTCCTTTACAAACTGACCAGGTTCTGGGATGTTCCCCTGCAGTTTGAATTACAGTTTTTGCCTTAAGTTCATTTTTCCCTTTGTGAACAGACAATCTCAGTTAGCAGTCTGTATGTCTGTCAGGTAGAAGGATGCTGTGAAGGCTGTCACGTTCTGTCTTTCATTTCTTTCCCTTCGGTTACCTAAATAACAAGAATTTCGAGAATTTCACTGTTGCTCTAGGATTATGTGAACCCATGAACATAATTAAGATTTCTTTGAGAGTGACTGAGGCCAGCATTGGCTACTGCAAGCTCCAAGGCATTAATGTTTTTCATCTTTAGCTCTAAATGGGTCAGCTTAATTTCAAAGCAGTTGTGAGTAAAGCTGAACTCTTCTGAAGGACTCTGTCATAGAGCTGTGTCTGCCCAGTTGGGATCTGTCTGGAGGGATGGCATTGCCTTGCACTTCTGTCCAACTCACCTTGGAGCTACACACAGAAGGTTGGTTTTGTACCCGTGAGAAAATGAGCAACAGCCAAATGTGAGCTTCAGTTTCAAAAACAACCACCCATAGAGACTGGTGCGAGTCTTGCCTAAAGACTGGAAAGGAAAATCATAAGTGCAATTTCACTGATCAGAGGAAGGATTTTTCCTTTTCAACCAGATGAAGGTTTTGGTTCCAAAGTGCTATCTTTTTGGAGGCTGCTGCATAAAAGAAAAAGCTAAACACTCAAAACCCACATACACAGTTAACGCTGACATCGCTATAAGTTCTCTCTTTACTACAGTGCCTATGTTCCAATTCAATTAAAGTACCGTACTTATCTTACGCAATCTTCTAATGATATATTTTGGCTAAAATGCTGGGATTTTTATCTCCCCTCTCAAATTAGCACTGTGATACTTTCAGTATACTCAATAAGAAAAAAGTTACTGGAACAAGAATGAAAATTTTATGATTGCTGAAATACGTATTTAGGAGAGCAATGAATTTTGAATTAATACCTTTTGGAAAGTAGATTATTTTGCCTTTGAAGACGCAATTTTACTGAGGTTTTTCAAAGTAAGCACACTGTATTTTTGAATATACTTCATGATTTTAAATAATAATTTATCCTTTTTGAGATGGTTCTCAGATCTCAAGTGCATATAAAAAGAATGTTAAAAAACACTTTTTAAAAAAAATAGTTATTTTTCCTGTTTCACAAAAAAATAGTTATTTTTCCAGTCTCTAGACCANCACACAAAAAAAAAAAAAAAAAAAAAAAAAAAGACCACAAAATTGCCTGAGTAGTTTTGTCTGCTAAAATGCATCTGGTTACATGATTTTATCCCATGAATATAAGCTTTATTTTCAGTTCAAACGAAGACTCTGAAAAGGGTTTACATTTTTGCAGCTTTTAAAGGACACAAAGGACTAGGCAAGTTTAGGGCTTTTATGAGTCTTCTAACTGTGTCCCACTTGGTGGGCAACAGCACTGTAAGGATATAGTGTTCAGAGATTTAGTCCTTATTCTCCTATATAAACTATAATTGTTGCGTATATGAAAAGTGATTTAAAAAAATTTATAATGTTCTGAAGTGACAGTCCTCAGGGGAAAAAAACCCACCTCATTTTGTATCTTTTCCAGCTATTCCTCTATCCCTGTCACACACTTTTCTAAGAGTATTTACAGCAATAAAATCTTCTAGCATTTGTTTCTCTAAATGGTAAACAAAAGCACTTAAAAGACACCTTTCAAAAATTCAAGAAAATCTCAAACTCTTTTGAGGTAAACCTTTAGTTAGGTATCACTAACGTTTCTGGCGAATTAAGGAGCCTGTGTTGAACTCCATAAGGCAGTTCTGCACAGCTCTGTAAGTGGTACAAAGGACAAACTGTTCTCTTTGCAGTGATTTTTCTTCCTTTCTTGTCCTGGATAATAGTATGTGATGTTTTTTCCTTTGGTCTTCATCCTTCATTAATTCATGATTTTGTTTAAATATTCAGGAATGCTGTCACACAATTGGCATACCTGTAGTTTAAATCATATTACCACTTATATATTATGTGATACCATTTTTTATGTTTGGGAAGTCTCACAAAATGTTGATCTGCAAATAGGAACAATTATGTAGATAGACTTTGAATATTGTTTTTTTGGTTTTACTTTTTTTTTTTTCTTTTCTTGTTTTAAGTGCTGTGTGGACAGACAGAAAATTCATAAAGACAGAGATTGAAAAAGAACTTTGAAATACGAGATTTGGAGAAAAATTCTCTTTTTTAAAAAAGTGCATTCATTCTTTTGTGAATAAAATTAGCTAAATGAATTATGCAATAACTGCCCCACCATGTACCTATCTTGGAGATGTCACATAAATTCTTTTTATGGTGGTGGCACAAAAATGAAACAATAAAACACTCCAAATGAAAGCTTTTAAAGTTTTCTGAGAGAAAGAATTATTCAACAAGTACTTGGTTTAAGCCAAACTAAATAGAGCATAGATTAAAAAATTAATCTCTAGAAAAAAAGCTTTATTTTGAGCTTTCTTCTAAAAATAAAACTGCAAGAACCTGTAAACACAGAAAATAAAATGCAAAGTTGAAAAGAAGCCTCATGTTACAATTTCTTTCACATTATTTAATTTGTACCTGATGGAACCATCTGGTGAAACAAAAAATGAGTTCATAAAACATCTGTATCACTGATTTTTTTATTATTATTATTTATAAATAGGACCAAAATTCCCAAGTACTGTTCCTTTGTGAGAGCAAATTTTTTTCACAGTCAGATGAAATCTGCTCTTTTTTTTGTTTTTTGGGGTTTTTTTTTGTTTGTTTGGTTGGTTTTTTGTTTTGTTTTTCTTTTCTTTTTTTTTTTTTTTCTGGTGATTAGCATGTATTAATCAGCCTGGATAAAAACACGTCTCAGCTCCTGTCAGAGTCTTGCAAATGGAAAATTGTTATGTTACCTTTCTCAGATTTTCTTTTTTTTTTTAATTAATATATATTTTAAATAGGAAAATGTAATAATTATAATACTTCAAAATTTAAGTATACGTTAAATTCTGGCTACTAATCTTAAAAAGGTAGTTGCTCTAAAATGATTAGATATACTGGGCTTCCATATGAAGACTGTGTGTCTTTCACTTGACAAAAAGGCATTTGAGGGAATGGGGGAAACTTTGATTTGTGAAGACAGTGTCAATAGGAATAAATAAGCACTTCCTCTCAGAAAAATAGGGACAACCAAAGATATATCTTGGAAGAAAGCTGAGACCTCCAAAGGGAGTATTTTCACACAAGGGAAAACTTATGGAACTGATTATTCCTGGAATTTGTGAAGTAAAATTTATATCTAGGTTGAAGAACATATCAGGTAAGTGAAATGGAGCAGGACCTTTGCTTCAACAACCAATTCAACAGTCTCCCGGACAGGGAGAACTGAAGATGTGGGTTGGCGATATTGACATCTTTAGCTGTTTCAGCAGCCTTACGGAGTCCACAGTACCTCTGTTCAAAAACTGAGCAACTCAATAAGTAGGAGCACCTTATGAGAGCCAGGGCAGAGGTGTAGAAGGGTGTTTTGGCCTGAGGATCTCATGTCTGTGCATGCAAGCACAAGTGATTGCTTTGCAGCACTGCTGTACAATTCCTGTAACTCTGTATGGCAGGCAAGGTGGCTGTTTCCCTGAGGGGGTCAGAGGAGGGAGGATTTCAGCCATTTCCTGTCACTTTGCAAAGCATCATTTTAGACTGTCTTGCTAATAAATGAAGTGTAGCTTAGGGCACAGAGACTTACCTTTCAGATACTATTTCAGTCTGAAAACTTTGGGGATCTGATTTTACTTGTATATTCATGTTTGCAATATGATTATCTGTATTCAGTGATATTTGGCCATGAAATAGTTCTGGTTGTTACTAAGAGGTTGGTAGAACTGACTTTCACATTCGGGACGTTTTTGTTTTCCTCTCTAACAAGAAGAAATTTTCTGGACTGTAATGGTTAATACTGATGGGATTTTTATTTTTATTTTTTTTTTTTTAATTGTAATTGTTTTCTGGGGAAATACCTTCTACACAGAAAGCTGAACCATAGATTTTCTTGTGTTGGAAGGGATCCAATTTCCAAGGCCAGCTAGTCCAAACCATCTGCCGTGATCAGGGACGTCTTTCACTAGGATCCAGTTGCTCAAAACCCCATCCAACCTGACTTAGAACACTTCCACAGAAGGGGTATCCACAACTTCTCTGGACAACCTGTACCAATGTTTACCACTCTCATGTAAAAATATCTTCCTTATACTCAAGCTGACCTCTTTCAATTTAAAACTGTTGCACGTTTTCCTGTCTCTAAAGACCCTAGAAAAAATTTCTGTCTTTCATGCAAACTCCTTTTTGAGTATTGGAAGTCAATAATGAAGACAATGAAGTCTCATGGAGTGCTCTCTTCTCTAGGCCAGACAAACTTAGTTTTCTCAACCTTCTTTCATAGGAAAGATGTTTCAGCCCTCTGGTCACTCATGGATCATGGAGGATCATTTACATGGTCCTCTTCTGGACCTGCACTAACTGTTCCGTGTCCTTCCTATGCTGGGACCCCAGAGCTGGGTGCAGTGTTCCAGGTGGGGTCTCACCAGAGCAGAGCAGAGGGGTAGAATCCCCTCCCTCCCCTGCTGCCCACGCTGCTCTGGATGCAGCCCAGAACACGTTTGGCTTTCTGGGCTGGGAGTGCACATGGCTGGGTTATGTCCAAGTTTTCATCCATCAGAAGCCTGAAGTCCTTCTCGGCAGGGTCGCTCCCAGTCCTTTCATCCCCCAGCCCACGCTGATACTGGGGGTTGTCCTGATCCAGGTGCAGGAGTTTGCGCTTGCCCTTGTTGAACTCCAAGAGAATTGCACAGACCTGTCTCTCAAGCGTGTCAGGGTCCTCTGGATGGCGTCTCTTTCCTCCATCAAATCCAGTTTGTGTAGTCTGCAAACATGATGAGGGTATACTTGATCCCACTGTGTCATTGAGGAAGATGTTAATGGCATAGTTCCCAGTATAGACCCTTGAGGGACATCACTTGTCACTGGTTTCCACTTGGACATTGGGACACTGACTATAAAAATTTTTGGATATGACATTCCAGACAATTCTTCACCCAAGTAACCATCCATCCATCCGTCCGTCCGTCCGTCCGTCCATCCATCCAACCTGTATCAGTCCCGTTTAGTGGCAGGAATTTTTTTGGAGGCCCATATCAAAGGCCTTATAGGTTAATGACATCTGTAGTTCTTTCCTTGTCCACTGGTGCAGTCATTCCATCATAGAAAGCCACTGGATGGATTAGTAAGGCATGATTTGGTCTGTAAAGTCACACTGGTTTTGTCATCTCCCAGTATCCCATATGCTTCAACATACCTTCCAGGAGAATCTGCACCTTACAAGGCACTGAGGTGAGGCTAACTTGTCAGTAATTCCCAGGACTCTTCTTATTATCCTCTTATTAATTACTCTTATGCCAGAATTCATTTTATGTTTACTTCTTTTGTGAAATGGTTTTTTTTTCCCCCCATTATTTATTCAGAAATTGAAATGTGATTTGCATAATAAGAGAATAGAAGCGAATAGAAAATTATATGGCTTGTCTTAACTTATTCTGGAACAGGTCTAAGTTACTAGCTTGTTTTCCATTCTTTTGTGCAATTAAATGTGAAAAAAAGCTAAGCAAAGCCCATGTGACAGAGGTCAGAATTTTCAGACAAGGATATAGGAGTTCCAAAATACATATCCAGTAAGCTCCTATAAAGCAGCGACAATTTCATAACATATAAGTTACCAATGATTTAAGACAAGTAGTGTTCTTTCCTATGAAGCTGCTCCACGGATCTTGCTTTTCTCGTCGTGTTCTTCAGTTACAGAAGAAAACACTTGCAGCCATTCACTCCACTGAACAGAGCAGCTCCACAGTGTAGCGTGTGCACATAAGCAGACACAGCTGACCCAAGCTGCCAGTGTCACATACCACGATGCTCGCTTTAGGACATTGAGTATTTCCTTGGATGATGTATTCCTGTAGGGACAGAATATTAATTGTTCATAGCTACTCTGTCATCTTGCAAACACAGTGATTTTAGAGTTGCAAGTTACTGCTTTATTGAGCTGATGCAAGACCTCTAATTAAAGGAAGACTCACATCTGTTTTTGTGTACAGCTAGAATCACTAATAATGGCGAAAATATTTCTGCCTTACAAGCATTGCTGGCTTTTCTGCTGCTGCTTTTTAAAGAGAAAATATCTAGAAAAAATTGCATTCTACTTTTGTCCTCTGTGCTGCTCTTAATGTAAATTGCAGGAGATGTGAGNTGACTTTCACATTCGGGACGTTTTTGTTTTCCTCTCTAACAAGAAGAAATTTTCTGGACTGTAATGGTTAATACTGATGGGATTTTTATTTTTATTTTTTTTTTTTTAATTGTAATTGTTTTCTGGGGAAATACCTTCTACACAGAAAGCTGAACCATAGATTTTCTTGTGTTGGAAGGGATCCAATTTCCAAGGCCAGCTAGTCCAAACCATCTGCCGTGATCAGGGACGTCTTTCACTAGGATCCAGTTGCTCAAAACCCCATCCAACCTGACTTAGAACACTTCCACAGAAGGGGTATCCACAACTTCTCTGGACAACCTGTACCAATGTTTACCACTCTCATGTAAAAATATCTTCCTTATACTCAAGCTGACCTCTTTCAATTTAAAACTGTTGCACGTTTTCCTGTCTCTAAAGACCCTAGAAAAAATTTCTGTCTTTCATGCAAACTCCTTTTTGAGTATTGGAAGTCAATAATGAAGACAATGAAGTCTCATGGAGTGCTCTCTTCTCTAGGCCAGACAAACTTAGTTTTCTCAACCTTCTTTCATAGGAAAGATGTTTCAGCCCTCTGGTCACTCATGGATCATGGAGGATCATTTACATGGTCCTCTTCTGGACCTGCACTAACTGTTCCGTGTCCTTCCTATGCTGGGACCCCAGAGCTGGGTGCAGTGTTCCAGGTGGGGTCTCACCAGAGCAGAGCAGAGGGGTAGAATCCCCTCCCTCCCCTGCTGCCCACGCTGCTCTGGATGCAGCCCAGAACACGTTTGGCTTTCTGGGCTGGGAGTGCACATGGCTGGGTTATGTCCAAGTTTTCATCCATCAGAAGCCTGAAGTCCTTCTCGGCAGGGTCGCTCCCAGTCCTTTCATCCCCCAGCCCACGCTGATACTGGGGGTTGTCCTGATCCAGGTGCAGGAGTTTGCGCTTGCCCTTGTTGAACTCCAAGAGAATTGCACAGACCTGTCTCTCAAGCGTGTCAGGGTCCTCTGGATGGCGTCTCTTTCCTCCATCAAATCCAGTTTGTGTAGTCTGCAAACATGATGAGGGTATACTTGATCCCACTGTGTCATTGAGGAAGATGTTAATGGCATAGTTCCCAGTATAGACCCTTGAGGGACATCACTTGTCACTGGTTTCCACTTGGACATTGGGACACTGACTATAAAAATTTTTGGATATGACATTCCAGACAATTCTTCACCCAAGTAACCATCCATCCATCCGTCCGTCCGTCCAACCTGTATCAGTCCCGTTTAGTGGCAGGAATTTTTTTGGAGGCCCATATCAAAGGCCTTATAGGTTAATGACATCTGTAGTTCTTTCCTTGTCCACTGGTGCAGTCATTCCATCATAGAAAGCCACTGGATGGATTAGTAAGGCATGATTTGGTCTGTAAAGTCACACTGGTTTTGTCATCTCCCAGTATCCCATATGCTTCAACATACCTTCCAGGAGAATCTGCACCTTACAAGGCACTGAGGTGAGGCTAACTTGTCAGTAATTCCCAGGACTCTTCTTATTATCCTCTTATTAATTACTCTTATGCCAGAATTCATTTTATGTTTACTTCTTTTGTGAAATGGTTTTTTTTTCCCCCCATTATTTATTCAGAAATTGAAATGTGATTTGCATAATAAGAGAATAGAAGCGAATAGAAAATTATATGGCTTGTCTTAACTTATTCTGGAACAGGTCTAAGTTACTAGCTTGTTTTCCATTCTTTTGTGCAATTAAATGTGAAAAAAAGCTAAGCAAAGCCCATGTGACAGAGGTCAGAATTTTCAGACAAGGATATAGGAGTTCCAAAATACATATCCAGTAAGCTCCTATAAAGCAGCGACAATTTCATAACATATAAGTTACCAATGATTTAAGACAAGTAGTGTTCTTTCCTATGAAGCTGCTCCACGGATCTTGCTTTTCTCGTCGTGTTCTTCAGTTACAGAAGAAAACACTTGCAGCCATTCACTCCACTGAACAGAGCAGCTCCACAGTGTAGCGTGTGCACATAAGCAGACACAGCTGACCCAAGCTGCCAGTGTCACATACCACGATGCTCGCTTTAGGACATTGAGTATTTCCTTGGATGATGTATTCCTGTAGGGACAGAATATTAATTGTTCATAGCTACTCTGTCATCTTGCAAACACAGTGATTTTAGAGTTGCAAGTTACTGCTTTATTGAGCTGATGCAAGACCTCTAATTAAAGGAAGACTCACATCTGTTTTTGTGTACAGCTAGAATCACTAATAATGGCGAAAATATTTCTGCCTTACAAGCATTGCTGGCTTTTCTGCTGCTGCTTTTTAAAGAGAAAATATCTAGAAAAAATTGCATTCTACTTTTGTCCTCTGTGCTGCTCTTAATGTAAATTGCAGGAGATGTGAGTCAGGACATATTCTTTTTGATCCTCTGTATTCTCTTTCATAGCTTCTTTCAAACGAAGACAGGGTGAATACTACCTTTAAAAAGGAAAAAAGGACGAATTGGTCTTACGTGCATTTTGGAACGGAGGTCTTACTAATGTCTTATGAGACTTTTTTATTCTAACAGAAACAATTATAAATTAATTCAGGTAAATTTGGGGTTTTTAAAATACCAATAAAATAAAATTCTTTAAAAATTGCATTATTCATTTCCTAGGAAGACCCCTCCCCCTGAACCAGATGTCAAGACCTTTGAGAAAGCAGACACTATATGCATTTTCAATGAATGGGTATTTTCTTATAAAAACATTTGGTTATGAAATGTCTTGCAAACTTTGGTTGTACAGATTCATGACCTTGTATGGCACATAGATCATGTAAAACACACAAGCATTTCTTAGTATGAAGTTCATAAATAGAAAAATCAACTGTAAACTCAAATCTTTTAGTTTGGTTGTTGTTTTTTTTTNTTTTTTTTTTTTTTTTTTTTTTTTTTTTTTTTTTGCTTTTAATTCCATGTACATGAATCTTACTGTTAGAAATTATTGGCAATTTTTGGCAAATTATATATGTGACAATTGAACACAAATGATCCATTCAGTTCTAATTGTTGTAAACAGCTGCTAGTGGACTCTTCTTTTTGGAAAAGCAGCATACAAATTATAAAGACCAGATAGGTAGACTTAACATAGAACATATTGAAAGACTTTTAATTCTCTTATTTGTACATTAGTCTCTTGAGATTAAAACTGGCAAAGTAGAATCAATTATACACTTCAGCCTAAAGAATTTTTTTATGGAATATTTTTATTTAATTAGCTACCAACTTCCCACAAGGCAGTAAAACTCATTGATATTTAGATATAAATGACGTAAAATTGGTTCTCTGGCTCTTCCTTTGTTAATATTCCTGCTGTATAAATAACTTTAATAGGATTTTGCACACTAAAAATGAATTTTCATATTAAACAAAGTCAATTTTCCTGTCTGTCTATAGACTCCTAAGGGGAAGCAGATATATGAGTAAGATAATCCATCATTAATAGCAATGGTGTGAATAAAACACACTATTTAAATACAGCCTGAGAAAGTGTACTTAGCTGGCTAACTTTTGGAAGGCTGCGTAACACTTTCAGCTAAACTTGCTGACAATGTGAGCTGGGGTTATCAGTCCATTTGACGCTCTACTGAGCTTAAATAAAAAAGTACGAGAAAGTCCATAGGTGGTAAATAGCAGATAAAAACTGTCATTGATATAAAATACAAAGACCTTGTAAAACTTACAAAGTTAGACCTTGTACTTCCAAGTAAACAGCAATGCAACAGGAAACAAGACATTGTATTGAAATCCCGTTTTAATCCTTGTTAGAGCATTTCTTAAGGCTATTTCATGTCAGATAAAGCTACTTTGAAAAATAACTTTTTTTTTTTTTCCCCAAATCTCCCCCAAATGTATCCAGGAGAAATGGTAGAAATTCTATGCTGAAAAATTGACATTCAAAGGTTTGGTATATTTTCTCATTTCACCATTCTTTTTAATGTATGTACACACTTATGTATTTTTTGTATATATAACAGAAAATTAAGATTTATATCACTTTCTTAAAAGGTCATAAAAATACACAAAAGAAGCAAATTTTCACTCTCAGCAGACGTTACGAAGAAACTTCAAAAGAAGTGTCATAATTTTCTCCAATTAGCAATTAACCACCTCAGAGCTACTTTCTCACTTCCCTCCAGTGGGATACGGGAGAGAATCAAAAGGGTAAAAGTGGCAAAACTCCTGGATGGATAAAACAGTTTAATAAATGGAATAGTAATGACAGAAATAATAAACAAAAATGTAGTGAAAGGGAAAGTAACTAAAAGAGAGAAAAATAAAACCCAAAAAAATAATTTATGTGCTAAGCATAATGCCATGTGGCCAGTTGGAGTCAGCTGTCGTGGTGTGTTCCCTCCCAGCTTCTTGCGCATTGCCAAACCCCTTTCCAGCAGGGCCGCATGAGAAGTTGAAAAGTCCTTGACTTAGTGTAAGCACTGCTCAGCATCTGAACCAAGGGTGTGTTAACATTGTTCTCATCCTAAAGGCAAAACACAGCACTGTTCCTGCTGTGCAGGAAAACTAATTCTATTCCAACCAAAGCAGGACTGAAGGAACATTGACTTTTTAAATTTATTTAAATTTCAATTTTCTTTTCCATTCTATTTCCACACTCTACATCAAACAGCTCCTCCCTATCTCACAGTCTGATTGTGAAATATTATGATAGAGACATATATGGAAAGTCCAAATTTACTCCAATTCTTCAGACTGGAACCGTATGCTCCTTCATTAAAACAGAGTCACCGGTCTGACTGCTGTGTATTACTGAGCTTCCTGTTTAGCAAAATACATAAAATACTAAATACAATGAAAAACAATAATGGCTACTAGACTTGCAAAAATATAAGTCTTTGTTTAACATCTCTATATTTCTGTTCTTTAGCTGTCACTAAATATGAACAAAATAACTCCTTAGTCTTGTTACAGTTAAAGAAAATAATCTCATTACGCTAACAGTTTTTTCTCTATGCAATGGAGTAGAATGAGATGCTAAGCTAATATAAAATTATAGAACACAATCTAATAGAATTAGTATCCTGATACTAATTATTCTTCATCTGAGAACAAAAGGTAATTGCACTGTTGCTTCCTTAAAACCTTACTTTTTCCTTTTGATGGATGAGTTCAGATGCAGAAGTTATGTAGTGCGAGAAGTCAGTTCAGATTAAAAGGAAAAAGATTGGATAGATTAACTGACAGACTGGGTTATATTCAAGATTCATGTCAAAAAGTGTAAGTAGTTCTCAGCTACTACACTTTAAGCATTATATATAACATTACTGCTAACTCCCAATGCACTGAGATGTACCTTCTTTGTTTTGTGTGTTTTTAACTGAACATGGTTTACACCTTATTAAAGGAATAGTCTCATCCTAATTTTTTATTTCCTCATTTTACAGTCTGGGTTAATTCATTAATTCAGAAAAAATAAAAGAGAAAGAAATCTATGTACGCTGCTGAGCAAGACCAAAATATTGCATGGCAGCTTTACAAAATGGTTCAGACATCACAGTACCAAATTCAATGGACTTAGATTTCTTGGTTGGTAGGCAGCTCACGATTTCTGGGATTAATTCCCATATGAAATGTTTTAGCAAGGAAGAAAAACAATACAGAACTGGGAGAAGCAGGAATTACCTTTTCTTGTTTTGTTTTGTAGGTTTTAAGACCAGTGCATAACTGATTCAGAAAGGAGGAAAAAAATCTTCATTTCCATGTAAA
This sequence comes from Dasyornis broadbenti, assembly GCA_013397935.1. Taxonomy (NCBI): domain Eukaryota; kingdom Metazoa; phylum Chordata; class Aves; order Passeriformes; family Dasyornithidae; genus Dasyornis; species Dasyornis broadbenti. The sequence goes on from VZRN01002999.1 coordinate 334,488, forward strand.
TAAAATTTTACCACTGGTATTGTACCTTTTTTGCCTCTATTATTGTAAAGAAACCTATGGACACTTATTTTGAAAAAATAAAGTAGTTTTAAAAAATCTTATATGTAAACAGCTGTTACTAAATAAATTGAACATCATTTTCATTGCAAGATTAGTTCAACAAAGGTAAAATAGGTATCTCATACTTTTATAGGTCTCTAGAGCTATAATCTCACAAGATATTTAATCTGTAAATATTTTGATAGTCAGATTTTGATGGATTTGTGCCACACTTTAATTATGTCTTTTACTTTAATATTATTCAGCTATCCAGTGTTTTGTTCTCTCTCTCTTGAACAGGCTTTGGGCCAGATGAAATGAGATGTGTTCATATTTCCAGTAATTTAGATTGCATCAATCCCTAATTCTTAAATTTTCCTTTTCTCACTAAATTTTAGTGTCTATTTTCTTAGTTTTTCATTCTTTTGACTATTTTCTTTCATACATAATTCAAAGTATTTAACACTGCTCATTCATATTTTGGACATTCAATTTAGGATAACAAGTGATCTTTCCACAGGATATTTTAAGGCAAACTAATATAAAAATTTTTTCTTTGAAACCCAGCTCCTGTTTCCCTTGAAGGCAATTGTAGTACTGACGTATTCATTATGAATATTTCAGTCTTTATGCACTGAATGCTGAGTGGCTATCTCTGAATTTCAGTGTTTGAATCGCACTGAAGATCCTAAGATGAACATCTAGGATTAGGATAAACTTTCTAAAACTTTCACCCAATACCACAGGTCCGAAGAGAAATTCCTTTGACAATGAACTCTCCTTAGCTGTGTTGTGGCCAATTTCCAGCCTTTCTGTAACACAAGTTTAGGCCTCAGTGTCGCGCTGCTCACCGCTTAGCTGGCCCGGCGTGGCCAGGCAGGACGACAATCAGTGCCGAAGGTCGCCTGACAGCTCAGTGAGCAAACAGGTGCCTCTGCCTCGCTGCCACCGAGGCAGACCCGAAGTGCAGATCCCTCACACAGGGAAAGTAAGGAGCTGCTACCCCCTGTGGAGAGCTGCTCTGCACTCAGGCAAGGCAGCCGACACTGTCGCCGCTGTTGATACCTTGGCCCACCCTGTGGGCTAGGCTGCAGCCGGTGTTAAAAGTAGCTTCGGCAGAGACAAAGGTAGAGAGGAGACCTCCTGTGCTGGTGAATTCGAATGTCCTTTATTCCCACAGCCTCGCGGGGAGAGATGTGGGGTCAAGACACACTCAAGGGAACCAGACACAAAAGGCACAGAACAAGGGGNGAGGAGATGGGAGGAGATAATTCCCTGGGCCAATGGGGACAAATTACATAACATGAATACACCAATGAACACTGACCCAGGGCGAACTCAAGGGCGGGTTTGAGGAAGGCAACCAATGGGGAACTGAACACAGTAGAAGGTTCTAGGGATAGGGTGGTACAAGGGAGGAGCAAGGGGATGGGTTTAGGGATTGACAAAACTGATTGATACCTAAACGGAGAAGGTTTGAGAAGAAAGGGAGGAGCGCCCCGGAGACTGACATCCCCAGGGGAGTGGCCAGCCCTCAGACTACTTCTACTGAGTTTAGACTCCCAGGGGGATTAGGCCAACCACTCTCTGTGTTGACCCACATGCTGAACTCCCCGGGGTCAGTATCAGGAGCCGGGGCGGTGGTGTCAGTGGCCGCTCCGGCGGTGCCAGATGGAGAGAGGGCAGCTGCCACAGGTGCTGCCCGGCGCACCGCCACACCTCAGCAATGTTCTAACTTGAAAAACATAAGAGGTTTTCTTCTCTGAACCTCGTGAGGGGGCAGGTATTATGGGGCAGTGCCATTACTAGTGGAACACAAAAATGCTGGAAATAGGTAATCCTTCATAAAACACAAAAAGCTGGAAAGGGCTAATCTTTGTGCTTTGCTGGCCAGGCCAAGTCTGCGATGCATTACAAAGCTCTAGATAGTATGTTCTTAAGACAACTTATGTGAAATGTGTCAGTATTATCAAGTTATGGGTAGGAAATTTTGGCTCCTTACTAGAGGTGAAGCAAAACAATGGTTTGTAAAGGCCTAGCTGTATTAAAAATGGCATGTATTAATAAAATGTAGTGGGTTTTGGTTTATGTAGTCTCTTTTTAATATCTGAACTGACAGATGCCATTTTGCTGTATTTAGACTGTAGTAACACCTGGCCACCTCACTTTTGCTGTGTGTGACACAGAACAAGCGCGCAGCAGAGACTATCCAAGCTAATCCTCTGTAACCTATTTCACTTATGGTTTTGTTTTAATAAAACATGAACCAGAAACACAGAGAAATTTCTCATATTTACTTCATAAAATTTCTTTGGTGTCCATTTTCCACTTAACATATATTATTTGAACTTTTCAGGGCTAGAAGAGGTATATCTTTGTTTTCTGGTATTTCTTTGGCTGTTACTATGCAGCATACATATTTTAATCAGAGGTATGCAAAGCAAAGTCAGTAAAACCAGTTCATATTTTAAAATTATAAATACACTGAAACTTATACAACCAAAAATTATTCAATTTATGGAGTCGGGTTAAAGAAGTCAGAGTGCTTCCCCTCGAAAACACCTCAGCTTGTTTACACCTCAGCTTATATATTTATTGTGAAGCTAAGTAACTACCAGGGGATTTTCCCCTCCCTCCCTCCCTCCCTTCCTTCCTTCCTTCCTTCCTGCCTTCCTTCCTGCCTTCCTTCCTG
>VZRN01002999.1:337597-383848 GCA_013397935.1 Dasyornis broadbenti
CCATGCTTTCCTTCCGTGCCTTCCACGCCTTCCGTGCCTTCCGCGCCTTCCACGCCTTCTGCACCTTCCTTCCCTCCTTCCACGCCTTCCCTCCTTCCGCACCTTCCTTCTGTGCCTTCCACACCTTCCTTCCGCGCCTTCCTTCCTTCCGCGCCTTCCTTCCTTCCGCGCCTTTGTTTTGCATCTTCCTTCTGTGCCTTCCTTCCTTTTTTCCCCTGAGCAGATCCTTAGTTTTAACAAAAGAACGCAGTACTATTTTATTGTAAATTACCGTCACTAATTTTCTGAGTTGCCTTGTTTGAAATACATTGTGAAAATGTTTTATTTTCCTACTTAATATACCTTTTAGGATAACAATTTAAAATTCCCAGAAAGACAAGAGATACAAATGAAAAGGCTGGATAGCTACTCTTTTGGGAATTGCAGTATGAAATATGCAAGAATATGCAGTAACATCAAAACCACGCTGTCTTAAATTTGTTTTATTTTTGGGGGGGAAAGAAGAAAATTAAATGCCAAGTATTCCAAGTATTTTGTTTCAACTGACAGCACCCTAGGTTAAAGACAAAAAGGACAGGGCAGGAATCAAAATATCTTAGTAAACTGCTAATTCATTTTTGCGACAATGGGAGAAGTTGTATCTAAAGCAAATGACCATCAAGTTGAAATCTACGAGTGCAAGGATGTCTTTGCTGTGCTATTCCTCCCCATCAATTCACTCTTCTTTGGGAACCTGTGAATGGACATTAGTCAGGCAATTTGAAAATTACCAATGTTCTTCACTGTTGAGTAGGCTACTTAATGAACACCCTCTACTTCTTCTGAGACATAAATGAAGCACCATCTACCACCACTGTCTCACCCAGTGAAAATAAGTAAAAAACTTTGTGGACCCTTCAAAACCTCTGTATTGCGTGTTCTCTATACCAGTATACAAAATGTCCTAGGAAAACTTTGTGTACATATTTTACCTCAACAGGGCAGGTCTAGGAAACACCTAATCTACTGCTTACAGATCATTATAATTTTTCTGTGCTTTTGGATTGTGCAGACAGTCCTCGATAATACACATAAAATGGTAAAAATTTCATTTAAGAGTTTGAAATAGAATAGTGTGTTAGATATCTTTGCAGTTAATAGATAATTTTACAAATATTAGTTGGCTTTATTCATCAAATTGTACCACACAGATGCCACACTGTCCTCAATCACATCACTTGCATGGTATAAGGTTACTTGCAGGATCTGTAAATACCATGTTAAAATCAGATTTGTATATGCAGATGCATGCAGGTTCTCTTGCACAATATAAATAAACTTGAATTATCTATCTAACCTGAATAGCCTTGATGGGAATGGGCAATTCACATTTTTTTCTGAGGCTGGTAGCATGGGCATCCGTTATTTATATTCTGTGCCTTGCAAAGCTCTGTGAAGTTTTGTTGAAGTTCCCAAAGGGGTTAATTAAAATATTTGGTCTATTTAATTTCATGTAAATTTCATCATCTTGGGGTTTAGATTTAAGTGAAACAAGAAACAGCTCTGTTTTTTCTTGACTTTAGTCTGAGGCCATCAGCACCTGTATGAGTTTCTTCAGATTTGGCTGAGGGTCAGCTCCAAGCTGAGTAAGTCAAGTTGAAGGTCAGTGAACCTGGGTCAACGCCAGCATAGTGCTATTTATGCACAAATGAGAATTGCACGAAGAGTTATCAATGCAGTTGCTGAACAAAAGGAAATTATTTTTTCCTCCATCCTGACACAGATATACCTAGCTCCTGTGGCCAGCGTATTACAACAGGTGTCTTGTTCTTAAGACTTGAACAGCTGCTATTCACTGTTACCCACTCCCTCTAGACAGCTGCTCAGCACCACTTGAACACAAGCAGTTACATCTGAATTTTTCATGGCTCAATTGTATTTGGTTTGAAGCTTGAAAAGGAAGAAAGAGGTATCAGGGAAATTTTTCATAGCTGTTTGTTATGTAAAGCCTGTTAATAGTATCAAAATATTTGGCAATTTTGTTACAAAGCCTCATATTCTTTAGGGGACAAGGGTTTCCTTGTTTAGCTCTTATGTTGTCATCATAGCATTCAGAGAGATAGTACATTATTACTTCTTGAGATCTGTTGCAAAGGAAGTAGATATAAATATAGACCCGAAATGTATCTGAAAGGCAAAGGAAAAGAAAAGAAAAACAAAAAAAAGAAAAACAAAAGCAGCGTCCATTTATTTTCTGTATCAAAAACAAGTATCACAGTAAAAGTATCTGATGTGTTTATGCTGTTGTTTATCTAACAGCTTTAGTAAGCTACTGATGAAAAATTGCCATAATTAAAAGGTACACTAAATATAGAGTTTACATAAATTATTTAACATGAGAATAAACTTTATTAATGAAATATTTTGTACACATAACTTCTAATATTTTAATTTATTACAAATAATAACACAAAATAGGACACCTTTGAAAAGAAAAATTTAAAAATACACTTCATGGTCTTAGAGTCTGCATCCTTCGTGTGTCACCTTTCACTGATCTGGAGGACAGCACATGGATTTGTGAGTTCTGGTTTACAAGAAATTCCCAGCATCAAAGGTGTTTCCTCTCAGTTGACACTAAGAGCATGACTGGAAATGTCTGCTCACTTCTTCTTGATGGAAGCAATAGCATAAAACATGATGTACAGCTTTGGGAAAAACTGAAATTTACCAATAAGGTTAAATCAAGGTCAAGACTGGTTGTTTCCAGTATATTTATTTATTTTATATTTACATATAAAGTTAGGTGTCCTGTTTCATAGGTTGGTCAACTCAGGGGTTGTGGAAAATATGTATGAAGTGCACTTGTCAGAAAAAGATCAATTAAAGCTGCATGTCGATTAAAAGAGAGATAATTTTTTCTTGGTTTTTTTTTTTTTTTTCGGGTTTTTTTCCATCTTTTGGGTATCAGTTGCTGACTTCTTTCCTTTCTGTGTAACATTCCCCAAGCTGTGAAATACCATCTAGCCTCCAATCTCCTAGGAACAGCAGAGTCAATCACCTTGGCTCAGTTTTTCCCATTACCCAGGGTTAGAAGAGCTCACCTGTGGTGTAGCACAGCACTGTCTCTGAGGAAAAGGCAGAAAAAATGAGCCCCAGGAGATTCCTGTGAGCCTTATTTCCCTGTTCCCATGGGAGTGCCATGGCAGAACATGCTGATAAAATACTCTGTCCTGACCTGCTCAGTGCATGTGGTTGGTCCTGAAACTCCCAGAACTGCCTTTCAGAAGCTGCCTTTCTCTCTCTCTATGACTCTACTTGTAGAAAAGTACCACAGGAAACTGATTCAGGAGGAAGAATGGAAAGACCAACTTAACAGGAAATATATCACTGTGTCACTAGTATGAAGCTCTAGGCAGCACGATGCATCCCAGTATTGAAGGCTGACTCCAGGAACCCAAGTCTGTCACCAATTAATAGAGCAACAAACGTGACTCCAGGAACCCAAGTCTGTCACTAATTAATAGAGCAACAAACGATATGCACTGCTTACCAAAACCACTTTCAATAGAATGAAATAATATTTCACAGTTGCTGCACTTTATTTCCCAACAAATCTTTCTGTAACTTTAAGTAGCTGCACATTGTCTGTTTTCTGATTATTACCTTCATAATTAACTTAGTGGGAAAGGGAACAAAAGACTTACATTTCCCATCTCTTCTTGTGCCTCCAGGAATGTGGCTGAGTAAAAGGAGAGATGATAAACACTGTGGCACTTGGATTTAAATGTGCCAGTAGAGATTTGTCCTTTTAGATGAAGGGTCCCAGAGTCAATAACTATTGCTAGTATCCAGCCCATGAAATAAATTTTATCCTCACCAGATTGCTATTCATCTGTCAGGAAAGAACACACTACCTGAGTGCACAGGTACACTGTAGAAGTCAGATGATATTATAGATTGGATTGTTCTGCAATAGAATGTGCAAAAATGGCTTAAAGTATTCAAAGGAAGGTGCTGTTATCTGACATTCAAGATGATGTTACTAAGCCTGGCAGTATTGGATCTTTTGCGTTATTGACTTTGACTATGCTTTACTAATGACTACTTCCTTTCCCATCTCACTGGCAACAGCTTCATTTTCTTACGTATACCTTTCTATGGAGTCATTATTCCAGAGCTGAGAAATGGAAATTACTCTTCCTGTCTTAAAAACTCATAAGTATCATATTCGCAAAAGAGATGTTCAGAAAATCAAGAATTATTTAATCTTTCTTTTGCACTGCACTCGCTGAGTGAATCCATGCAATTCTATTCTCTGAGACCACAGACAGGCTCAGCAGCTCTGCTGTCTCAGACACAGAGAAGGGAAGTAATGCTGAAATGGGTAAGAATCTGTGAATAAAGCTGCAGCTAGTTGGGACTATTTTTTCATTACTCCTCTTCTGCAAATAAAGATTGGGATTCCATATTTTTTATGAAAGAGAATTATTGCATCATAGAATCATAGAATGGTTTGAATTGGAAGGGATCTTATAAACTATCTAGTTCCAACCCCCATGCCCTGGGCAGAGACACTTTCCATGAGACCAGGTTCCTCAAAGCCTCATTCAGCCTGGCCTTCAGCACCTCCAGAGATGGGGCATCCACAACTTCTCTGGGCAGCTTCTGCCAAAGCCTCACCATTGTCACAGTACAGAGGAACAATGAGGTCACCTCTCAGCCGCTCCTCACAGGACATCCCATTCAGCCCTTTCTCCAGCCTTGTTGACCTCCCCTGGATGCATTTGAGTACCTCCATGTTCTTATTAAATTTCGAGGCCCAGAAATGCACACAGTACTCAAGGTGAGACAGCATTAACACTATTCACATAATGGGTGAAAAAATTGCACCAATGGAGATTACTACACCATGACCTTTTTTGGTAACATAACCTTTCCATCTGCACCCTTCTATAGACCTTAGGTTTTTCCATGTTAGCCATTTTTCAGGAATTTTTAATAGATAATGCCAGTTTTACAAAGAAAAGGAAAATAACTTGATGATTTGATGACAAAGACTTTTTTTTACAGAATTACAGAATATAAGGAAGGGAACCATTAGGGTCATTGAGTCCAACTCCTGGCCCTTCACTGGACATCCCCAAGAATCACACCATCTGCCTCAGAGCATTGTCCAAGTGCTTCCTGAGCTCTGTTAGGCTTGGTGCTCTGACCACTTCCCTGGGGATCCTGTGAAGCTGTCCCAAACCACCCTCTGTGTGAAGAACTTTTCCGATATCTAACATAAATCTCCCCCAACTCAGCTTATGGCCATTCCCTTGAGTCCTGTCACTGTCACAAGGATGAAGAGATCAGTGTCTGCCCTTCCTCTGCTCCTGCAAGGAACTTGTAACTACAATGAGGTCTCCCCTCAGTCTCCTCCAGGCCGAACAGACCAAGTGACCTCAGCCACTGCTCATACAGCTTCCCTTCAAGGCCCTTCACAATCTTTTTAGCCCTCCTTTGGATGCTCTCTAACAGCTCAATATCTTTGTTCTATTGTGGCACCCAAAAGTGCCCCCAGCACTGGAAGTGAGGCTGCCCCAGTGCAGAGCAGAGCGGGACAAACCCCTCCCTTGGCCGGCTGGCGATGCTGTGCCCAATGGCCCCCAGGACACGGGTGGCCCTCATGGCTACCAGGACACTGCTGATTCAAATTCAACTTGCTGTCAACTGGGACCTCCATTCTTCTACAGTGCTGCTTAAGAATATGAAGGTGGTTGTAATGGGTTTTATAGATTTAGCTGTTTAAGTTTAACAGCTTTAGCCACTCTGAGAACCTTCATCAGTTGTTGGACCCTGTTAAAAGAGCTGGAAGAAAACAAAACAGTATAGAAAATAAAGCACTGAGAAGAACATAACATTTTAAAACCCCCCAAATTTCTTAGCAATTGCAGTTACATAAATACATAAATACACATAAATTTCTTAAAGATCACATATTGGAGGATGACCAGACCTTACAACTTCCTCCTAGCCTGATCTCCATCTGTCAGTGCACAAAACCAGATACTTGAGATATGGTTCTGGCATACACAACTCAAGATTTCTGGAAAAATAGCTGAGAAAAACAGCCCATCCCTGCAGAAATGCTTCTAGGAGAAAAATGTCACTCATCCTAGACAGGAAACAAAATAACAGCTTTAACCATTGCATTTCATGCAAGAATTACAGAGTTACCACACCAAGAAATATAGGAGGGGAGTTGGAGAAAGATGAATTAAAAATGTAGACACCATGAATGGCTAAAAGTATTCAGCATGGGAAAGAAACATGTAAAGCACAAAGACAATAACATTCTTGGGAACAGTGAAGGAGCCTAAGATACATACACATTTTGTATTCTGGGGTAGTGCGCTCTCCTAAGTAGAGCAGTAATATGAAGGTGACTGAGGACTAAAGCCTTGCAATGCAAAGAAGACTGCCTGGAGTATGGCTTTAACAGTTTTTAAGACTCTCAGTGTGCACATAACACATCAAGACAGCAGCCAAATTTGCCACTGTGTTGTTAAATCAACAACAGTTAAATCACAGCGGGATTGGGAAAGCATCTGTAATGCAGTACTGGCAGTGCAGAGGTGCAGAAACGGACTGGCACAATCTAACTTTGTGCTTCTTATGTCAAGGTCTGTTCATAGGGAAAAATACCTTGACCAACAATTAGTGGTATTACTTAGATTTTATGAGAGTTGAAATACAGGTGCATGTAGCATTCCAAGACAATAAATCCTTTTGAAATAGCCCAGTACTGTGTGAGGAGGTAATCATGAAGTGAAAGAATAGTTGCTATGGACCATCATCAGAAACACAAGGAAACGTGTCAGTGAACTAGACATATAAATAGCAGCTGCAAATTCTAAACAGACCCCAATACATACCATGTGGGACTGCCAAAATGGATTCTGCTCAGCCCCTCTGCAGTTGTTAAAGAAAAATGTTAACAAAAATGTGAAGGAAGTTCAGTATTTTCATTCACCATTATTTTCAATACCTGTCTTTGGTGAGTAAGCAGTGGCAGAAATGGAATCATGAGGTAGAGTCACACCTTCATTACAGAAATACACTTATTAGATTAATATATGTTTTATTAGGAAATAAAACAAAATAAAACAAAAGAGAAAATAAATTCTTCAGGCAACAGACTTATCTCCAAGAGTGTATCAGAATATGATTCTCCAGACTCTACAGTCCTTAGTCTTGAAATTACGTTGTCGTAAAATGAACGCTTTCCTGGTAAAGTGGATATTTAATTACATTCTTAAAATGGAAAAATACTGACAGGAAAAATTGTAAAATTATGTCTATAATGTGGTTGTTCTAATATATTAACATGTTAGAACATTAGTATATTATCCTACTCTTGGTTATGTTGGCTCTTCTGAAACTAGCATATTACCTTATTTTTTTAATGAATGAAAATCCTAATAGCTTTGTTTCATTTCCGACGATGAAGAAAGTGCAGCAACCTAGAGCTTTTTATGAAATCACGTTCTTGGGAACTAGCTGTTCTTTCTAAGGCTTTGCATTGGTTCAAAGCTGCAGAATAGCACTTGCAAAAGAAGTTGCTACCTATTACTAGCAATTGAGAACGTACTGCTTGATTTATCCAGGGTGCTGTAGTGACAGAAAAGTGGCTATCTGCTGCATTTGATTAAAGGTCCACTAAAGCCTCAATAAGAGACTGTGAATATACTTTAAAGGAATATTCTTTGCTCTTTGGAATAAAATAATCACATCAAGTAGGTTTGATCATGAGTTTCAGAAAGCATCATGAAAAAGCCTCTGCTGAAAGCATCCAGCTGACCAAAATGCCTATTATTAAACTATCAGAGCTGTCAGCTGAAAATGACACCTAATGCCTCAAATCACCAGAAAAGTCACAATATAGTGACCAAGATAATATTCCAGCTTACTACAGAAATGCCACTCCCTTCCAAGAACATGAGACAGACTTTTAATTTTCACTGCTCTCGTGAGATAGCATACATAATCCAAAAAACACTGACGTGATAAAGTCAATGTAGATGGAGGAGGGATCCTATATAAAGTCCCTTCCTTCAATAATTCTAATGTTCTGTCAGTATCTTACATAACAACAGAGAGAGTAAAAGTTAGATTCTGTCTTATGTACTTAAAGAAGAGATAAAATGAGACTAAAATAAAGAAATAATAAATTTAAGATTAGCGAAGCAATGTAACAACACAGTACAAAAGAGGAGAAAAAGCTCTGAATCCATGATCATAAATAGATTTGGCTTGCCATGTGAAAAACATATGAGGATGCCACAAAAAATCTAAAGTGTACTAAGACATAGAATGCATTCTACCACCATCTGGATTAAGAACATTGACACAAAGTTATAAAATGAATGGTGGTGTAGCCAGACAGTTTTAGCCACTCTGAGAACCTTCATCAGTTGTTGGACCCTGTTAAAAGAGCTGGAAGAAAACAAAACAGTATAGAAAATAAAGCACTGAGAAGAACACAACATAAAAAAGAAATAAATTCAAATTTCTTAGCAATTCAGTTACATAAATACGTGTAAATTTTTTAAAGCTCACATGTTGGAGGATGACCAGACCTTACAAACTACAGCAAAAAGATTACTCTTATGTCCCTGAGTGTGAAAATGCATTTCAAAAAAAAGACCAGAATGGCAATACAAAAAGTTTTAATAAAACATTCCTCACTCTACCAGAAATTTGAAGATGGCACCCAGCAGCCAATTAGTCAAACTATAGCATGTGGTAAAGATCTTCTCTCAGTAGATCATGACATTGCACCTGGACAAAGACTTCTGTAATTTCTTTGTATGTGGTATGCAAAGCAAAGCAATTGTCAATGATGTAGAGACCGTGTAATAGACTGATGATTCTAATCATGTGTGTTTATCCTCCAGAAATTAATTCCACTGTATCTGTTCCTGGATTTCAACCTACTACATAGAGTGCAGGAAGGAGCTGATTGAAATATTCCCTAGTGCTGCTTTTGTTCTCTATTGAAAATTTTAAGTTATTTTACTTTTCAGTGAATCATCATAATGTAACATCTGATTGACAATATTATACCTCTCAAATTGTATTTGAAGACCAAATGCTCCAACTTTGACCACAAGGTGAACAGGGTAATATGAAAGTTAAGCAAGTCCCAGCAAATGATTTGGGGCTTTAAGAAGCACAGAACTTGTGTTAAAAGAGTCTACAAGCACTCTTCCTTCCATTGTATACTTGGGACTTTCCAGGGCCTGCTTCTCATAACTAATCATTTTTATAAATAACTGATCTTATCTATAAAAATAAACGGGAAAGAATTTTTTCAGAAACATCACAGGCACAAGGCAACTGAAGGCAGTCAATTAAAAATGTGTGTTCAATCTATTCAACACTGCTTCAGTGTCATTTTGCTGTACCATGAAGATGCCCCTTTGCATTGACTCTTGCCATATATCATCTACAGGAAGGGTAAATTTTTTCTTTTTTAGTCACGGAAGGAATTGAGCTCCACCATCCCTGTCAGGGAACACCAAATGTGGGGGCAACTTTGCAAATCAGAACTAGCTGGTAGCAGAGGACGTTCTGTCAGGAGAAGCTGGAGGCAAGGGCAGAAAAGGTCAGGGAGAGGAAAACAAGCATCTGGGTGCATGGAAGACTGAGAAATGAGAGTCATAGCCCTGCAAATCTTGATCACACAGTGTCTCCTTGTGTTAACAGCCTGATTATGTGGTTACCAGTCTCCAGAGAGTTGTGGCAGCTGCCTTTTCTTTACAAGAGCTCTGCTATATCCTCTGGAAGACTGTAGTGAGCTGCATACTTATAGCAACATCTTGAGATGGCTAGTATGATCCCTGTAGACAGTTCACCTCCCTTTTTGCGGTTAGTAGAAAGACACATTTTCAATATAATTTCTACAGACCCTGCTGGAAATGGGAACACCCTCTCTGGTTGTACCCCTCTTGCCTAAGGCCTCGTGAGGCCGCATAAAGGCAGGAAGAATTAGAAAAAGTAGATTCTGCCTTTTTTTCATGGCTCCAAAAATGTCTCTCTGGAAAGGCAACTATGCACAAATGACCTGAAAATTCATGAACACGTGGAACACCCTAGCAGTGAACAATCTATAACTGCTCTCTGAAAGTTGCTCTGCAGGAAAGAAGTGACAAGTTGAACCACTGTGGCCAGAGCATTTCCCAGTGTTTCACCTTGCAGGAGCTTTCAGGTCAGTTGATAAAATAAGAATTTATGCACAATGACATTCAGCTGGAAGGTTTTGCTCTGGAGAGTGAGCTGATATTGGCTGCTACACTAAAGATTTTCTATTGAAAGGCAACTTAGAGATGTCATGCTCTGAGCAGCAAATGTTTTAAAACTGTAGTTTCTATATCAGCTTACAACATTTTAACCAAATGGCTCTCGGGAACAAAATTGATATGAGTATTCTGTGTTATTTTGTGTAATGGATTGCTCTTACTGGTATTTTTGCAATCATTAGAAATACTAAAAATAACTTCTCTAATTGAGCTTATCAGAGCTGTGTAAGAAGACTCAGACGTGAACATTCTCAATGGCTTTTATCGAGTACATAGAAAATTATTTATAGTAAGATGTTATTATACATCTAAATGTGTATTAGGAATAGACCAAGAATTACCAACACCTAAAGTATGCTTGAAAACACAGATAATAGCAGAGAGCATACAAATGATTTTAATGTACTTCTGACTATTTTGATAGAGAACTAGAAAGAAAAACACAATGAAAATGTAAGAGCAGTATGTTCATAAGTTGTGCTTTGTTTAATCATATCTGAGATATAAAAGAGAAAATATAAACAGCTATAGATGAAAAAGATACTCAGGATATGTTCAAATGCAAACAATAAAATACAAAACTTTCAATGTAAAAAAAAGCCCTGTAAGTGTTAAATTAAACTGTTAATTTAACAATATTTTTAGATTAAAACCTCAGAGTTTTAACAGATGGAAAAGCGGGAACATACTCAGGAGTAAAGTGTTGTTTTTTGCATTAACTGGGAATCTAGATATTTGAATTTTAAAAACAATTTATTTTTTTCCTTTCACTACAAACAAGTAGACACATGACTTGACCATGGATTTCCCAATACTCTAAATTTTTAGTATTCCTCAAATCCTAAGCATTCATCAATTACTTAGGGATAAATTGGCATTTAAAGAAACAACAAAATTATAAACTTTTATAAACCAATATAAGTCCAGCATCTTTCTGAATTGGGTACAATAATAAACACTGTGAGCCAGTACACCACTGTGAAAAATGTAAGTGAGTTTAAGCACTATTTGAAATACAGTGTTGAAAATTCAGAGAAAGGCAAACCAAAGGTGAGGGTAGGTAATGGTCAGATACATAAATTCTAAGAGTGGTGTTCACTTTCCTGAAAGGATGGATTGTTATGTGGATTATAAAAATATGATGCTGTTCCACCAGAACAGATGGTTTAGGAAGAATGCATGAGAATGAATAAGACTATTCTCTAATTTTATGGGACTCTAGTTTTCATTACTTATTGGATAAGCATGAATGAAAAATTAAATACAGATGTTTCTATGCATGTGGTTCTGATGATTTGATAGTGAATTGAAAACAGTGTTTCCAGAGTAATTCTAACTTAGGAAGAATAAAACTGAGTGAACCATCAGATCAGTCTTCATACATGTCCAGCAGTTTCTTATCTGTGTAAAACTTCCTAATTTTCCCTTTTGAAAGCAGCCTGTTTTCCTGGCTAAAAGTTGTTTCCCATATATATCCTAATTTTCACACAAAAGAAAATGTATCTAAATCTTGCTTTACACCAGCAAAGTCACTAATAAGATAACTACATTTCTTGAAAGACAGTGAAGTTCAAGGTCACCATTATCACAGAAATATTCCTTGCAGTTTTTCATCAGTTTTTAGAGGGTTTTTAATGGATTTCACTGAATTTGCTCATTGAAATCTCTATATGTGTGCCTCTGCCAGCCTTTCTTACTTGACTGAAGGATATTTCAGCCTTAGATGCTGCAGTATAGTCATACACAGAATATACGTTTTCTGTATAAGACGGCATAACTTCATGTTTTTATTAAATTCTGTAGATCATTTCAGTCCTTCTTCCCAACTATGCATTATTTGTCATGTCAGTAGGGAAGGTTTTCACTTTCTATATCTCTTCTCTTTCAGAAATCAGCATGAGCTTAGAATAAAAAATGACTAGTGGAGTTAACCATTATCTCTGAATGTGCACTGCAAGCTGAACCTAAAAGATAAAGTTTCAGATACACTGTGTTCCACCTGCAACAGTCAGAACCTGTTCCCACTGAAACCTGTTGAAGTCTTGCCAATGAGAGAGATGGAAAAAAAATTACTCAATAAATAATTTGATTTGTTAGAAGACTTGTTTTCCTACATACAAAAATTTTAAATAGTTGCCCCTCCTTAAATTTAACTGTTGTAATTGTGGGGGTTTTAAATTCATTTTTATATTACTTTTTTAACTAAGCAAAAACCTGGCCCAACTCTGTTTAGAATATTGTGAGGATTGAATATTTTTCCTTGTTGTTAAAATAGTTGTGGAAATTAAATCAGAGGGGGAGTGTGAAGTTATGCAACCATTCTAATACAGGCATTTAAGGTATATTTTGGTTCCTGGAATTTTTAATAGGGCTGTAATAAGGCCTTTGGTCTCTTGTTACCATGGCCTGCACAGAGCTGGTCCTGTTGATTGCTTCTAGATCAAACTAACATCCTTCAGAATGAACATCTTTCCTTAAACTCTTTCTGGAAAATTTCACATGGCTTTTCCCCAGGTAAGACAGAGAAAAATTAAGTAAATTTAAACTTTTTGATATTTCATTTCATAACAAATTTCCTTTGAAATTGAAAGTGCAATGAAAAAATTAAACAACCCTATGGAGAGGTAAAATGAGTTTCTAAGGTCAGAATGTTTGCTGGTCCTGAAACGAATTTTTATATTTTTCATTTTTCATCCCAAAAAGTCACTCAGCATAGTATTGACTTCAATCATAATTTTTATGTTTGTTTATTTGTTTTTGACTAGTTTGAAATACATTTGGAAATCCATTATTCAAGCTAACTCATCTGAGTGTGTTTCATTTTGATTTCTTTGTTGATGGCCATGCAGTAGGAGTTTTGTTCTTTATAACAGGTAATTTTAAAAATAAATCAGTTTTCTAGTCTTCTTCATAAGTGGTGGTTAGTGTGATTGTTCAGAGACATAAAGTGTAGGTTTTTGTTGTTCTTTTAAGAAGTTGTCGAACGGTCAAAAGAACTGCATTGCATATAGCAACCCTTGTCACAGCCACCAAGGACAGATCTTTCCTCCTCTTTGCCAAAAAATGAGTGGAAATCTGAATTACACATTCATTATATTAGTTGAGAAATTGACTTTCTGTACTCCTCAGAGTTCCAACATTTCCAAAAATAATGGCAATGAATAAGGACAAATTAAATCCTGGAGAAATATTCTAATGCAAAAATTGTGTGAGTAGAACTGAAAATGTCCAAATACCCCAGTTACTCCTTCTGTTAGTCTTAAAACTGAGGAACAAATTGTACAAAATGAAGAGAGAATGTTTCCACTGGATTCCAATGCATCCACGGGGTTAGCTCTTTTTCAACCAGCTCCAGGTTATTAACTGCAAATTACAAGCCCACTTGTGGCAATGATGTTTTTCTGTCTTCTCTGCAGGGGTTATTAGTGCTTCCATGTCAACAGCAATTGTTGCACAGAACATCACTAAGCAGGGTCTGTGAAACAAGTGATGGAGGAATTTTGTGCATCCACAAAAAGCAGACAAGTACTAGGGAGAGCATCAGGGATGGATTATGTTCCTTTAAGCTTAACCGCCAGAACTGCTCAGGCAGCACAATTTCACAAGAAAGGTCTCGGCTTTTCCTCCTGATAGGCTCCTTTTCCATCTACAGACAGGCTACTTTAAAGATTTAGATGGAAAGGTACCGCTGCTTACAGAGTGTCAGGAGATGCTGCAGCTGATAAGAGGAATAACAGCATTTTCTGAACAAGTGACTGACCTGTGGGAGAAAAAGAACAGGACAAGCATTGTATGAAATGTATTTAATATATACAAAGTTTGAAATATGTGACAGAAATTTTAAGAGTAAAGAATCAATGAGAAAGGTCAGAAGCAGGGGGGAAGATGCTTTCTTAACCATGCTTTCATCATTCCAACTCTAAGCAATTCTTCATAATCCTTTTATAATGAAAATGTGAAATATACCTCTGCAGAAATAATCTGTAGAAAAGAAGCTTTAAAGGTACACTTGTTACATAGTTTGACATCCAAATCACTGCATTTTCTCCACTCATGTATTTTAAGCCTGGATGGATGAGAGAAGGACGAGGCAGAGATAAAAGATGAATAAATGAACTGAAGTTAGTTATTCTGGAGGATATTTAATATCATCTGCTCACATCTATAAACAGATGTGGGTTGTTTTCTGTATTTTACCATGGTGTCAGGAAAGTTTTCTACACAGACTGTCTTGTTGGATAAGGATGAGCTGATGAAAGCTGACAAGGCATTGATGCACCCCTCACACTTTGCGTTCATCTTTTAAGTTCAAAGTTTTGGAGGTCACCAGGTTATAAAGGTCCTGAAAATAGGGTCCACAGTGCAGTGAGGGTGAAACTAAACAAAATTAATACAGAAAAGTGGCTCTAGAGAACAGGCTAGAGTCTGACAGTTCATCCAGCTTTGCTGGACAAACCTGTAGTGGTTTTTATATATTTGCTTTCTTTGTTGTTTTTCAAATCTTTAAGATGCCAGGTGAGGCCATTACACTAGAGGAAAACCTCGGGCTTTCTGTTTTCCTACAGGATAATTTTAGAACACAGTTCAGAGTCATATTGCTTCAGGTTAATGGGTTTGCTGTTTTGCCTTATTGGTTTGTTTTTGTTTCTCTCTTACTCATTGATACTCCATGTTTAACTCTGGTCTCATAAGCACATTGACATTTTTCAAACAGGAATGAACCAGGAAAAGAGAATTTTACACTCTGTAGAACTTTGAGGCTAACTGCAAAGATAATACTACAGACTTTTTGCTATATCAGTCTCATTGACAGTCTCAAACAATAAGGAAGTTGCTGCTATCTGAATGTCCAGTTTCTTTAGCGTTATTCCCTCACTCCTTACAAAGACCTGTCTAGTTAAGGACAAGGCTGCTAACACAACAAACAGCTGTATGTAGCCACCCCTTCTACTTCAGCTTGACAGCAGAGTTCAGGTTGCTCTAAGCAGATACGCCTGGCCATGATGGGGGATTGGACTGGGTGACCTTTAAAGTCCCTTCCAACCCAAAGCATTCTCTTCCCTGCATTTGGGTATTGACCAGAATCACCTTTTCTCAAAGTCGATTTGCTTCACCTGGAATGAGTAACATGCTGTCTCCTTCTTGACAGAGGATGAGGACTGTAACAGCAGTGCACTGACCCTCAGCTCCAGTAAAGCGAAAAGGCAAGACTTGCTTCATAAGCAGCAGGCTAGGCCTGGCTGCTCCCTTTCAGAGGGGAGTTTAAACTCAAACAGCAGATAACACAGAATTTGATTGAATGAAAGAGAAGGATGGGAAAAGGGATATTTTTTAGGTCCCTGAGGACATACAGGATTTAGCTGATCTTTTCTTAGAAACTCATATACAGATAAAAGCCTTAATCCTTTCTGCGGTCCTGAAAGGTAAGCCTTTTACCTTTCTGAGGTCCCTACTTGCTTTCCTGTAGCTGGCCCAGCACCAGCTCACTCATTGATTTTTAGGAAAGATTTTGTATATTTATACAAACATGGCATAGTATCATGCCAGAGAAGCAATTAGCCTTCAGCAAGAGGGTTATTTGCTTCAATATTTGAGAGGATAGTTTTCTAATACAACTAAACCTCTTTACTCTCAGGCACTCAGCTTCAGTTCCATTAATTCCAGTTTACTGTGACACTCTATAATTTATTCTTCTCAAGATTTACATGCATCTGCTCTACCATTAGTTGTATTTGTTGTTCTATTAGCTTTAAACTTTTATAAATACCACAGAGATGGCAAATAAAGTGTCAAGGAAAGTGGATGATGTATGAAAGAGCATTAATATCTGTCTGGAAGGATGCACCAAATTTCTTCAGGGACTATATCAGCTCCCATAAGATAACTATTAAGGTTGTCTTGGGTTTTGAGGCTTATTCCTGAACTGTATTGATTCTTCATAATGTTGGTAGATCTTTAGGCATAAAAATTGATGTTGTCATGAGAGTTGTAAGTCATGTCCCTCTCTCTGATGCTCCCAATTGTGTAATTTAAAGACACCAGGACACCTAGTTATCACCCTCTGAGACTTTCAGTGAAGCTTCTTCATGAGGAATAAATGTCTTTTCTTCCCTAGGAGTGAGACCATCCTTCAAAACACAGAAAGCGATATCTGTATTGTCGTGCATGAAAGTACCAAAGAACATGAAAGGTGATATGTCCCAATTCTATGCAATTTTTGCAATTCTGTTTTGACTATTTTGAGGAGATGGAAGGCAGGTAGTACCACAAAGGTGAAAGCAGATGACAGTCCTAAATGTATTAAGTTACCAACACATGGCAGAACAGTGGCTTTTTAATTCAAGTCTTAAAAAAAGAAAGTAAGGCCATGCAACCTCCTACCCCATGTTTTCCTTTTTTTGGCACTAGAACAAAAAAGAATGAAAAAGGAAAAAAATAAAATAAAATGAGATCAAGAAATCTTTAATATGAATAATAATAATGTACTTGTGAATGATTAGGAAATA
This sequence comes from Dasyornis broadbenti, assembly GCA_013397935.1. Lineage (NCBI taxonomy): Eukaryota > Metazoa > Chordata > Aves > Passeriformes > Dasyornithidae > Dasyornis > Dasyornis broadbenti. The sequence goes on from VZRN01002999.1 coordinate 354,429, forward strand.
TGTGTAGCTATTCATTTGTTTTCTTGCATAGACTAGAAATTTAATTAGAATCTGAGTCCAGCATTCCTGCTGTAAAAAACACAGCTTTGATTCTGGTAACCCCAGACAAAAGTTTAATCTCTTTTCCTTTTCTGTTTTGCTATCCGCACCTGACTTGCTCTTTTGACATTGGATTGGCTTCATACTGAAATCCCAATGATGAAAGCAAAGCAGAGGGAAGTTATGCAAATGATGTAGTATAAACATAGTTTTTAATATTTGACAAAGGAATGGGCTTTCAAGTTGTCTGTGCAGGTGCACAATCATCTTTCATACAAAAGCACTCTTGTTGAGTGTTTCAAATCTCAAGTTCTTGTCCATTCTCAGTTGTGTAATGTTTTTGGATTTCTGCAAAGCTTTTAACATTGTCTCTTCCTGGACCATTCTGGACAAAACATCCAGCACGCAGCTGGATAAACAAATCATGGGATGGGTGAGCTCACGGGCAAAAAGGGTTACAATGAATGGAGTGACTCAGGCTGGAGACCTGTCACTGTTAGGGTTCTGCCATCCTTGGCCCTGTACTCTTCAACATCTTCATAAATTATTTGGATGCAGGACTAGAAGGGATATTAAGTAAATTTGCCAGCAACACTACATTGGGAGGAGCTGTCAACTCCCTTGAAGGCAAAGAGGCCCCGCAGAGAGACCTCGACAAATAAGAGAGTTGGGCAATCACTTACCATATGAAGTTAAACAAGGAAAAGTGCTGGATTCTGCATGACATGGGGCAACCCTGGATGTACAGACAGAGTGGGGAATGGGATGCCGGAAAGCAGTGCCATGTTAAGGGACCTGGGAATTTAAGTGGGGTATGAGCCAGCAGTGCCCTGGCAGCCAGGAAAGTCACCCATGTCCTGGGAGGGCATCAGGCACAGCATCGCCAGCCGGGCAAGGGAGGGGATTGTCCTGCTCTGCTCTGCACTGGGGCAACATCACCTCGAGTATGGGGGCAATTTTGGGTGCCACAGTACAAGAAAGACACAAAACCATTAGAGAACGTTCAAAGGAGGGAAAGAAAATTGGACAAGAGGATTTTTTTCAGCCTCACAACCTCAGAGATTGGCATCTGTGACCCAACACAAAGCTAACTGTATAACGAAGTTTTAGAGAAATATTGGCAACTACTAATTAAGGCCTGGGTCTTCTCAGTCACACTAAATGACAGTGTAAGTAATAGGCAGTGCTGGCAATTGTTCAGACTTGATCCTCCTTCCTAGCAGACTGTATCAGTGGGATTCTTACCATTGAGGGGAATAATATCAAGATCTGGCCCTGTTTCCTCTGCAGAGCAACAGCAACGAGTTTGATTTTGGTACTTAAAGGAGTGTAATGCAATATCTGTAGATTCTGATAACTTTCTTATTTACTAACAATTTAGACTGATTGATTAAATTTTCTGATTGTAGTAGTTAGTTATCTTGTTAAAAAGAAAGTAAACTCCATTCCTCAAGCATGGCTGAAATATTGTCCTGTACATTAACAGTCAAACAGAAGATTCTGTTGGGTGCTTTGAACCTGCCCTTGTAGGCAAGTATGATCATAATTTTCCAGAGAGTGTAGCAATAATCCAAAATAAAGGATCATGGACAGTGAAATAGTGCCAATGTAGATAATTCATGCTTTGAGAATTCATCAAGACAAGGATAATTTGATCTCACAGGTCATCTACCCATTTAATCTCTTCATTTGGTGATGTGAAGTTACCCTAAGGGTAACAAATTGTCATTTAAAACACCTCAGTTTTTGGTGGAATATGTGTATAACCTTTTACCTGACTATGGATATATTAAACTTCATGAAGCTCACAGCTGTGCTTGGAGAGGGTCCCAAAATGAGGGTCAGACTCTATTTTACAACTGAGAGACTGTGATGTCTTTGAATCCTTTTCTGCACAGTCCTACAGATATTAATACATGGAAAAGGGAAAGCAAGCAAAAGAGAGGGGTTCTGATTAATACATAGCATTGTTTTTTTGTTTTCAAAATGCACTCATTTCTTTGAGCTTAAAAAGTAACCAGTTAAGTGAATTTTTAAACCTATTTTAAGCATTTATTAGCTTTTCCTGAAGGTTACCACAAAACTCTAGGCTTTTCTTTTTCTTCTTTTCAACTCATAGTTAATCTATTTGATGCTAACTTTGCTTTTTAGTGGTGTGGAATATCTGTGGTACTAACAGGAATATCACAACACAAATAAGCACCGATGTACATGATCTCTACTACTTATCAATTTGTATTCTAGTCTTGCCAAAGGAATGATTCTTTTCAAATAAAATGTATCTGTCTCAGAAATCATGTGGTTATAATTAATGGTTCAACAATGAGTTCCATAACAGAGAATATCAGCTCTGAGAAAAAGAGGGCAAACACACATTTGAATGACACCATCTTGTGCTTTATTTTTATGTCTCTATTAATAGTTACATAACAATGAAAGGAGGAGGATGACTGTTCGCAGTCAATTGTCTACAGCCAAACTTCTTTTGGCAAGGAGGAGGATTTCAGGCTTCATGAAATGTCCAAAAAATATCCTTCAATGAAATAGCACCAGGATCACAAAATGTCTGTTTATACATTCTCCTTCCTTGGCTTCCTTCCAGGCAAGCTTATCTGAAATATACTGGCTGGAGCCAAAAGGCATCATGCAATTTTCTAATATGCATTTCCTCATGATGGATGAAGTGGTACATTATCTCTTAGACAACTTAAAGTTAGGCTGAAGTTAAACAAGGTTTGTATTGTTTGAAATACTGTGGGATGAAAAATAGCACTCTATTAAAAATAGAGAATGAAATTCTCATATGCTGTGGGTTAATGCAGTTGCACAAGATATGAAACCAAGAAAAGACTAGTTACTAAAAACAAAAAGAGGGATGCCATTCTCGGAAATTTGAAAATAGTGTAAAGCAGACACTATTAGTGTAGTGTCTTCATTGCAGTACAACTGATATGGCCAGGAGTGATAACCTTACCTGTGCATGTTTAATGACATTGTTTATTGCAATAAAATAGTCCTTTCACTTAAAATTTCCAAGTTGAGTCTGCTGCTGATAGAAAAACTGACCTCCTTGTTTCTTTTTGCCGGGAGCAGAGGTCAGCGGATGTTCTCTTTTGAAAGCTGCCTTGCGGTCATGGTTGTGGCTCAGGTACTCTAATGTCTTGACCTCTCTCAAAATCACTTGAGGCTGAACCTGCACTTGTGCCTGTAAACTTCATGGCTGACTTGAGGTAATCTGAGGAGCTGCTGGACTACAGGCAGCCAGGGCCTTCGGACATGTGAACCTGTGTATTCAGAGACGAAGATATAACCTGCTAAATAAGGCACTTCCTATAACGGAGTTCACATGAAGATATGAAACACATTCACATATACAAAAATATCAACTACTTAAAAGAAATAATAATAATTATTATTATTATGATCATGATCATAATAATCTTAGTTTTCATTCCTCTAAGAAAAAGTTTAACATGGTGGCTTTTTTTTTTTNTTTTTTGGTCTTATTGTTACTCATTTTACATTGTTTGATGAAAGTGGGGCAATTTTCACAGCTGAAAAGCAGTCATTTTGATACATATTTGATAGTTGTGTCAACCATAAATTACTAATTTTTCTGTTCAATACTCTTCTTTTGCAACATACTGAACATAGTATAATCTAGTTTAACAGTAAGTTCAGCTATTAAATCCACATGGGTTTTCACAAATAGCAGAAATTATACAAGGGCTGCAGAAAACCTTGCTCATTCATTCATGTTTATTTTGTGTTTGGTGGTACCTCTGAGGTTCTTTCCTGTATGTGACTTAAGCATTGTAGTAATTCAGCTTTAAAAGGTATCACCATAACATTTCTTGCTTTCTTGTCCTGAGGAGGCAATAAAAAACCAGTATTTCTGCCCTACTTATTACATTTAAGAGCTGCAAAACTTGGACTGATTGGGTAAACAAGGATGGCTATGGCGCTGCTGAAAACTGAACATTCAAAAACTGCGATACCTCTAATAGATAAAATTTTATAATTCTCATTTACTGGTGTAGTTAGGCTACATTAGGGTTGCATAAATGCATGCATATTCTGTTGCCATATGAATAAAAATCTCAGTTCCTTTTCACACAGACACTAAAATTCTCAAGCTAGACAAAATTCCCACAGTTGAGACTTTTAAAATACACCAACCTGTAAGTTGTGAGAGCTGACAATGCTGCAGTTACCTGACAGTAGGAAAACAAGATCCAGTGTTTAAAAGAACTGTAGCATTACACCTGAAAAATGCTGTACAGACATCTTTCCACAAAACCTTTTTTATAAGCTCCCTTCAGGGAGAAGGTAAAGGGTTTCTCTGCATACTGTTTTAGATTAAATGTGAGCATTGCTGGTGTAGGAGTTCCAGAATTTTTTATGTTCTTCATTGCATTTCTAAAGCATGGAGTGCAATTGTAGCAGTACCCCAGTCTCTCCTACTGGATTGCAATGGTTTAATGTAAAAATTACATCTTTAGCTATTTCATATGTGTCCATGTTTCTACTCACAGACCACTTGTTAATTATAATAGAGTCAACCTAAAAGTCTATCTGCTGTAATTACTTCATGTTATGTGCCCACCACATCCAGTATTCCCTTTCACATGCGTGAAACAGCTGACTTTTCATAGCCAAGAGGAGGTATGTGTGTATAAATTGTGCAAGCCAGCTTTTAGAGGATGTACATTATTTTTGCCATTGTCTACAAAATACTGTTTGGGAGAGACATTGACAAATAAATGCCCAATAGGAAACATTAAAGTACTGCTAATACGAAATACAGGCCGGCACCTTGGCATAATGAAACTTCTCTGCTTAATCCAGTTCTGACCTGGGCAAACATCGCGAAGTGGATAGGAGTTTGCTTTCTGAGCTGGTTCACCGTCTTGTCATCTTGCCAGGAGCAGCCAGCTGTAACATATGGTTATGATTTGAATGCTTAATGAGAGAGCACTGGGACTGAACACACAAGAACAACCAGAATGGACAGCCGATCATTTCATTATTCCATAAGAAAACTTCCGAACATAAGATACACAGGGGTGACTTACAGGATGTGGAGGTGTAACCACAGGTTTCCTAGGAAAAGAGTGTCTTTACAATGACTCAGAGGGAGTTTTAGAGTCATGTTTGGGCAACATTATAGCAACATCCCTTTGGAAAAATATAAACAAACAGTCAAAAGCAGAGACTCCATACTGTCTCCTTTCCACCTTTTTTCTGCCTTAATTCCCTGTATGATGATGACAGCAGAGAGAAATATGTACCCTTGCTGGAGACAAATATTCCAGTCAGACCATTCCTGTGCATCCATCTTGAAACTGCTGCATTACCTTCACTACCTTAGGCAAGCAGCAGAAAACACCAGAAATGAGCATGTCAATCAACACCTGTGGTGGTTAAAGGCCTAGACTGCACAAGATGGTGACAAGCAAAGACACTTCATTGTAAAAATCCAGGGTTCTTAAACTGTTACTTTGTTACGAGTTTACACACCTGTGAGGCACAACAAATGTGTTTTACCAGCCACCATAAACCACGATAGGACCATGCATCAAGTGTAACCAACCAACAGCCCCATGGTGTGAGCACTTAAGAGGTTCTCACAATTATTTTCCAGTTATGTAACTTGATTTCTGGTCTAATTTAGCTGAGTCATTCCCAGAATGCTTTCTGGTTAACTGAAGTAGCAGAAGTGAGCAAGGATTTTTCAAGGGTAACAAGGCCCTCATTTTGTAAGGCCTTTCTGCTCCACAATAAACACCTTTTTCTCAGGAGCCACAAATGCCAAGTGGTGGCATAGCAGTCAGCAAATATGCGAAATGTGCTGATCCCTTGTTGTGTCCTAGACTGAGTTCTCTCAGCCCTGAGCTCTGGCAAACACATATCTTTAAGTAAGGCATTGCACTTGAATTTAGTATGCAGAGAAGATTTTTTTATTTGCATAAAACGCCAGGTTTTAATTTTTGTTTTGACGGGCACAATCACTATTTACTTCCTATTTGAAACATGTGGAGAGAAAATCGGCATCCCAGATACTGGTCTGGTAATTTGGTCATTGCTGACTTACTTATGGTAATCACTTCTATGATACCAGATGTGCTCTGTGAACAATGGTAATTTTCTTTATGTTTGCTGCCAGCAAGTCAAAGTTCAGTTTTCACATTAAGTTATTTTATAAAAGGGTATCCAAGGTCTGGCTCCTGTATATAGCTTGAGACATACTGTTTTTCCCACACACCTGATTGAAATAAATGGTAAAGGTTATCAAGTTATCTACTGTCATGATTGCCAAGCTTTCTATAACCTTGCATGTGGCCAGGTTTAATTAATGGTTTGAGATGAATCTGCAGATGCACTAAAAACATTTTCCCTGATCCCACCACATATGTTACAAAATTCTATGTCATAGACCTAAGTGACTCTTATTATTAGGGAAACTAGGAAGAAACCCTAAAAATCTAAGTTTAGGAGAAAGTTTGTAATCTGTTTCCTTTTTGCCATTCCTTCAGCTGAGTGTCAATTGGATGTGCCATTACAGTTTTCCAGGGAAGGGGTGGGGCAGTTCTCAGTAATGGGTAATTATTGCTCACACAGTTCACAGTTAATCAGCGCCCAAGTGACTTTGTGTGGCTGCCTTTTGTACCCTGTCTAGCCAACAGGCCTCTCAATCCTCTGTGCTTGTGCTTTAGGCCTCTGTGCGTAAAATGCTTGTGAATAGCCTTTAAGTTTTCCTTTGTTGCTGTCATTCCTAGGAAAAGACAGTAGTCACTTACCCTTTTGAGACTGGACTGATTAAAACTGGACTGAGAAAGCAATGACCTGCTTATTCTGGCAGTTTCCGTGGGGCATCAGTATTCAAGGATGAGAGCACTTGAAGGAGAATCTTTCTAGGCTCTTGCTCAGACTGGTGCTGCAGGTTGGAAGCAGTCTGTATTTACCCACCTCATGAGAGTTACCTTCAGTTTAAAAGATTTTGTTTCTGCAGTCTGTATTTACCCACCTCATGAGAGTTACCTTCAGTTTAAAAGATTTTGTTTCCGCTTTGAGCTCTAAAGCTTTTGCCATCATTATGGGAAACCAGAAAAATATTTGGATAAATTCATTCTGACAGCAGAGAGCAATAAGTGAAGGTTTTAAAGTACATTTTCATACTTTTTTTTTCTAAACACCTGCTCTTTATTCCGGTTACAGTTTTCACATATGTTGCTCATTCACAATATACTGGTCATTGCATCCTTTCAACAATTTTAAATAAGGAAAGAAAAATATTATTCATAAAGAGAGACTTGGGTACGATAGACTTGATAATGGCTGTGTTAAAGTGAAATAGCGGAACATAAAAATATGTTGTATGTGTAAAGAGGAGAAATCACTGGAAAAACCCCCTACACATTGCTTGTAAATGACCACTGAATACCACAGAATTGTAGTCAATTTTGATTATAACAACTATATATATAATGCTTGCTGCAGGGTAACCTCCAGGTGTTCTTGAAGCAGAAGGAACAGCAAGCAACTGCAGGATTTAACAAACTGAATATTATTTAACTTAATTACAGCAGATAGTAAAATTGAAACATATTTTAAAAGGTAGCTAGATTTTTCAAATGTAAGTATGATTGTGACTGTTAAAGCCTTTAATCAAAAGTCCTGGACATTTTTCAATTTACATATTTATAAAATAATGTCTCATTAGAGTCCTATTGCTAATAATGCTATGTCTGTAATGAATGCCACTTAAATGAGGAAGGTGGAGAGGTGAGATGTTACAGTGAATTACAAGAAATTACTTTGAAAGAAAACTGACCATTTTATTTATGTTAGAGCTCTGCAGGTAATAATATAATGTTCTCTGCCCATTTATTTTTACAAGCAAAATGTGACATGCTTTCTGAAATAGTTTTTTTTTAATAAATCCATAGTACAAGGTAAAATTAAAAAATAGTGCTAAAAAAATGAAGATTCACATATTTGAACCATCAATTGAAGAGAAAAATAGAAAAAAAAAAGGGAAGAAAATAACACATATTTTTGAAGAAGAGGCTGTTCTAGAAATTATAGTCTGAATACTACAACTAATTGTGCAATAATAAGGAGTAGAAAAAGGAAAATATCAATGTTGTTGGTAGACATGGAAACATCTTTGCGTGAAAAGAGACTCTTTCTTCTTAAATGGACATTGCCTGGACCTGGCTACCCTGGATACTCAGTGATTGAATCACTGTAAAAAAGTTACCTTCCCTATTTTCTCATTCTGTGGTGTTTATCTTAATTAATACTTTAGTGAGAGTGAAACAACTTTTATCTATGTCTACTGTCTTTTATCTAATCCTTGCTCTGGATGATTTCTCCTATCCCAAGTTTTGTTTCTTGGGTCTGTATGGTCAATTGCACATTAGTGAGAAGGCTCTTGCAAATAAATTTGTTTGAATTCATTTAAAATACCCAAAGTTGCATGAAAAAGGGGAGGACACAAAGACTGGGCAGATTATTCCACTTCATAAGCAAGAAATTTTCACCCCCATAACTTCTAGCTAAGATGTCCCCTCACAATAACTTCCTGCTAGGTTTTCCTAAGAGACGCAGCCATAATGCAAGCATTCTGTCAAAAGTGACAGAAACATATAGACTAAGTAATTATTACAAAAAGTTTTTTGTGAAATTGTAAAAAAAAATCAGTAAAATGACTCCTTTCTTTATAACATAAAACGGAAAGCAACACTGAAAAAACAGTGTAAATCAGTTGTTCTCTCTTTGAGTGGTGAATCTGAACCCCCACGGTGTTATGTCTTTTTAACAACATTTTTTAGAGAAAAAGCCCTTCAAATGTTTCACCAGTGTTATCTAAGAATGTTCAAACCCACAATGACTGAAGAGAAATTCAAGTATCTATACATGGTACCTTTTAAAACTATTGGGTAAGGATTTTGTTTTAGAAGAGTCATCTTGAATGATACTTGACACCTTAAGTTTCTGTAGCAGAGGAGTAAGTAAGATATTAAAAAATAAAATATTGTCTTTTCTTCCTCGGTTTTTATCATTGCATCTTTTTAAAGAAAGACAGAGCTATTGTTCTTTTAAATGCATGTGACTAATTACCTGGGATAATTTTGGGGGACATTATTAGTGTAGAAAGAAGAAAGATAGCAAAAATTCAGTATAAAATTAAGAAGTCCTTGAATGGTCTTAGAAGACTAAGGAAGAAGACTTATCTCTGTTTAAAAGGAACTGTGTAAAGATTTCTGTGCTAATTTAATCTGTTGGTATATTTATGCTATGAAGTAGAGCAGATATGGAGCTCTCTTATCTAGGTACAACTAAGTGTGTTGATTTTTCTTGGCCCAGTTTTTGCCAGTGGGAGAGCCACAAAGATGGCTCATGTGTGAAGCTTCTGGAAGCTTTCACCATGTCCAGCAGAGCCAATCTCTGATGGCTTTGAAGGTGATGGACATGCTGCTGGTCAAGGCTGGGCCAATGAGAGATGTTGGTTACGCCTCTGTGATAACACATTTGAGAAATCAAAACAATGGGTGCACACAGTTCTTTCTAGCCAGAGGAGGAGCACATGTGAGGGAAAACAACATGGAGACACCAAGGTCAGTGGAGGAGGTGGGGGAGGGGAAGCTCCAGGCGCCAGAGCCAAGAATCCTCTGCAGGCCATGGTGAGGCCCATGGTGGAGCAGGTTGACCCCTTGTAGCTCAAGAGGTCCATGGGGGATGCTGAGATCCACTCACAGCCCATGGGGAGGTGCCCATGCCGGAGTGGGAGGATGCCTGGAAGAGGCTGTGGTCCAGTGGGAGTCCCAGTGAAGAGAGAAGCCTTGCTCCCAAGATGGAGCAGCCTGGCCTTGGAGGACTGCACCCCGTGGATGGGGGGCTCACAAATTGCGGCAGTTTGGGAGGACTGTCTGCCTGTGGAAGGAGGCTCACTTTGCAGCAGTTTTGGGGGGACTGTTGCTTGTGAGATTTGGAACCATGTTGGAGGAGTTCACAGGAACTGTCTCCTGTGGGAGGGACCCTACAGCAACGCAGAAGGACTCCTCTCCCTGGGCAGGGGAAGAAGATCTTGGTGATGAACTGACCTAAACCACTGTGCCCTATCCCCCTGTGCTGTTGGTAGGAAGGAGCAAGGCGGGGGTGAGTGGACAAACAGTGTCTTTAAGGGCTTTATTTTACTTCTCATTAGCTTCCTCTGACTCTGTTTAGTAATAAATCACTTTGTAACTTAAGATGGGCCTGTTTTGCCCTTGGAGTTGTTTTTTTTCCCCTCCTGGTTCCTTATCTCAACTCATGAACCTTTTGCATGTTAACCTTTTTCCTCTCCTCTGCCCAGCTGTTGCAGGGGAGAGTGAGTGAGTAGATGTTATGGGTGCCTTGGCATTTGGCCAGGGTTGAAATCACAACACTAAGCTAACTTGGAAATCTGTAGCAGGTGTTATAGGTTACACTGGGCAGTGCCTGTCAGGAGCTGCTTAGTGTTTCTGCTTCCCAGAGTCTCAGGAGCTCTATGTCTTGCTCTGCAGGGTGATGACAACATGTCCAGAAATGTCCTGAAAACCTGACACACTTAAAAATATATAAAGAGATTATACGTATACATGTGTGTGTATTCATAAAAGTGTGTGCATGTGAACTATGCCCTACAGAGAGAAATTATTTCTGAAATACAGGTATTCTAGATGTTCCATGCAGGATTTCTTCTTCATGCTATCTTTTTGCTGACCACTTTGGCACAGTGGTCAGCAAAATACCAGTCAGATTTGTAGAATCACAGAAGCATTTTCAGATGTTTTGGTACTTCTCTGAACTGGACAGCAGAAGCTGCAAAGTTCACAGACAGCCAAGTATCTGATTCCTTCTCACACCAGTCTCAGCTAGACCTAGGGATATTGCAGTAAAATGTTTGTTAAAACCAACTACATGATATTCATCAATGCTTATATTAACATTAAAGAATGTGTGAATGTGTTTGCATCTAAACATATATGTGGGATGTAATTTCTAATTCATGATAGCTATAAGCATTCATTGCCTAAAGAATATATAAATGTTTCATTCATGCCAGCATGCAATTATAGTGATATAAACAGCTTTAATTACGATCCTAGGGATACATAAAAGTTAAAAATCTTTCCAATTAAAAACATAGTCAAATATATAACTTCAAACAATAAGGAAACAATAAGAACAAATTGATCAGCAACTATAAAGCATTTTTATTCTAAGCTTTAAAGGGTGATATTTCTATAAAAGTCTGAAGACAAGACAGCATGAAGAACTATTTAATGTAAAATTGTGAAGCGTATTATTTTCAATTAATTTTTTTTATTATTTTCCCCTTTCCATGGGGAATGTAAGCTGAAAGTTATATTTATTATACCTGAAAATAATTATTTGTTATCTTATTGTGCTTCTTCTGAGAGAGACAAACTATGAAAATCCTGCTTAATCATGTTCTCTGATGTCTGACTTCTTAACAAGAATAAGGGTCACCTAGCCTTTTAGATAATATCACAGCTTCTGAATTAATTTCTTATTAACATTGTTTTTAAATTGCTGTTTTAGTATAAATCAGTGAATGATATTGTAGAGTACTGTGAAAAAAAAACTCCTGCACTTCTTCCCTCCAGTCACCACATATTGTCTTCCAGACCACTAATTCTTATGAATTTTTTTCCCCAAGTGAAAATTTTGTTAAATAAAATCTAACTGTTCATAGAAAATTCTGATTATATCAGAAATTATTCCTTTGAGACCTACTGAACATATACAGTTCACCTCCTGTTCCTACACAGGACCATCCCCGATAGTCACACCATGTGCCTTACGGCATTGTTCAAATGCTTCTTGAGCTCTGTAAGGATGTGCAAGTGAGGGAAACTACATAGTCCTTAAGTCAAAGATGTTTCTAATATGGGACATGTATCTTTGGATCTTGATCCTATCTTCTGGTCTGATTGACCTGAACATACCAAACCTTTAAAAATCTCTGAAGATTTGCAGAGTAATGGGTGCAGAATTTATTTGCTGAGTTTGTAAACTGATCTTTAAAGTTTGTTTGGTACTTATTGTGGTGAAGTTGTGATATAAATGCAAATTAATGTAATTAGAAACCTTGAAAGATTAATATACCCAAGAAAAAAAGTTAGAAATAGCCTAATCTACCAGATCAAATAGATAGCCTTTATAAATAGGCCTTACACCATTCCTAACGCCAACATTCAGAACCTGAAGTCAGATTATGTTAGAATAATGTCTTACTCAGACGAGGTGGGCGACTATTACAAATTTTAGGGTTGTGTCTTTTTAAGGAAAGACTCATACTGGCCAATGCAGGAATAGACACAAGGACATCTCAGAGTTTTGTCTTCCATACATTTAGCTCATTAAGTGAAAAGAACTTTATGAAAAACACACATAAACACTTTCCACATATCATTGTGCTGTGAGTATAAATTGCAATTTCAAATCATTCTGGCAGCCTGCTGAGTTTTTGTCAGGTTTTTTTGGGTTTGTTTTTGTTTTGGGGTTTTTTTTTTTTCCTAAAGATATATCCAGAACTGTATAATGCTGATCCATTTGGGTACAGGGAAAAAAGAAAGTCAATAAAAATGATACAGAAAGGTGGGAATTACACCTTCCTGTGTCAGCAACAACTTACCCCCTAAGAAGAGCTTATTTTCGGCAATTCTTGCTAGGAACTTTGACAAGGATGGAGGGACCCAATTACAATCACCAGAGGACATCTGCTAGTTAGTTTTGCAGCAGACAGATGCAGAATTTCTGCATGCTTCAAGGTGCCTTCAATTGCCCTTTTATGCTTTTTACCCATTTCATAAGTAGAATTTCAGCTGTTGAATACATTTGCAATCTGTCTGGTATCCTGGGGTGGGTGAGGAGCAGAGAGTCAGGAATTGCACATGGCTTTCTGCTACCACATGCTGGTGTGGTCTATGGCAAAATCTATTACATGTTCATCACAGAAAGCTCATCGAGGAAGTCTGAACTAAATAAGGTTTTGTACCATAAATACTTTACCAGACAAACTGAGTGGTCCAAATATTTTCCAGTAAAAAATTTGCTTTAAAATTTTCACACTGAAGAAGGAAATGGAAGCACCTGATGATGGTCTCTGGCTGTGAACTGTGTTTTCCTCAAAGAAACCCTTTCCTTCCTCCTTCTTTACTTGGAACTCAGGTCAGCCAGTTTTGTATAAATATATGTTTTGTGCCAGAATTGTTAAATGGCAATATCAACCAGATAGCTGGTCCTTGATCTTTGATGGGACAGTAGCTGCAGTCGCTGGGAACCTACTGGGATTTTCAGAGAAAATTGATTTGTATTCTGATGTGAACAGCTGCAAAACACAAGAGGAACAAGTATGTCTCCAACGTTTGTTTCCCGTACTTCTAGCTCATTAATTGGGAAGGTGAAGAGCACAAGCAAGCAGTTTTCACAGGTTTTTATGCTGTGTTTGGGATTTTCATAAAACACAGCTAATATCTCCACATGTTAGGAAGGTATGAGCCCTGACTTTGGGGAAAAATCTCATCTTCTCTCTCTAAGTAGCTTACCATTCTACAGGGGTTTCAGAACATGCACAAGTATAACCATCCTCTTCAGTTCTCCTCACATAGGGATGTGTTGTCATTCAAGTATGGCACAGTACTCAAAACTGTTTTCTCTTCTCTTTACAAATAACATTCCATTAAGCAAGGGGTTTCTAGCATTTAACAAACAAACACTTTGATATGGATCTATAGGCATTTTTTGAAAAGGATGTTTTATAAACACCTTCTGTATGAAAATGTTTTTTCTAATTCCATTATAAAAGTTTGGTTTGGTTCTATTACTTTTGTGTTTGGTTTAGTTTGGTTTTTTTCTCAAGTGTTAGTTGCTTTGATCTTTTAACAAGTTTTGGAATCTTTGAAATATTGGGGTTTCTGTGTTACCATTTTAAGGTCCTTATGCATACGAACCTTAACAGTCTCAATTTCTACCTGTTGTCCATTCACTGAACTTATGAAATCTCTAATCAAGAACACAATTTAGATCCTCCAAAGTAAAACTGCAGTTTAAGGTTACAAGGATCACAATCACTAATGGACGTTTCCAGCCTTTAGATTTATGAGTTACTTTGTGGAAAGGAAAATCCTTTCTAGGTTTGCAGTCTAAAAATTGAAAGGGCTTAGTAGAGCCTCCAAGAACTGCAGTAAGCTTATCACAGCCTCAAAAATCTGGTTAATGTAATAAAGTTTGGGAGGAGCTGCTAGGATATTCAACTTAGTTTCATAGAAGCAGGGACAGAGAGGAAAGAAATAAGTTCAAAATAAAGGCCATTTGTTCTTACTAAATATAGTAGAAAAAAAGCCACTTGTTTCATTGTGTATTTATTTAACCTTAAATGTCTTCAGGTAATGGTATATCAAAATATTTAATAGCAAAATAACACATGTTAATGCAGTGAAAGTCCTTATCCTCTCCCAAACCTAATACTGCCAGGGCAGAAACTTATTGCCTGTTGTGATTGTTTAGCCTTGTCTATGGCCAAATTCCCAGCTAGCTGCTCACTCACCCATCCTCCTCCAGCCCTTGTTCCCGTCCCCATTTTCACTTTCAGCTTCCCCTTCTCCCTGATCTGGTGACTGTGTGCTTGCAGTCAGTGTACACAACAGTTTGCCTCTACTGTTTCTTCTTCCTCATTCTTAACCCTGCTCCAGGAGGGCTCCTTCCCACAAGATTCAGTTTTTCAGAAGCAGCATCCTCTTCCTCCATGGGGAATGCCTACTCCAGTGCCTGGAACAACCTCCTCCACTCCTTCCTCCCTGATCTCAGTGCTTTCACTGCTGTTTCTCTCACTTTTTGTTCAGGACCTGCCTGAATCTGCGTAACACCCAACATGGATGGGTCTGGGATTGGTCATATGCAAGGGAAGAAAAGACTTTCAGGTTCAGCGTTGGAGCTGCATGTGTTCTTTTGGGAGAATCATGGCAACCTGGGGCCCACCCTTAGCACTGAGGACACTTGCCTCATGTGTAAGTCCTCTTCCCGCTGCTTGGGGATCTCCACATGGCCACTCAGGTGGCCTGGACAAAGCAGCTTTTCCATGGGGCCAGCCTGAATGATCTCCCCCATCTCAGCTCAGCTGGGCAGTCTCAGTTAGTAAGGTGGCCTGGAAACAAATACATTCCCTCCTCTAAAAGACACTCATGGCACCATGCTTCTGGAGTGTTAGAGGGCTGTCAGGAGGGTTTCTGGTTTACACAGGCTCAACACGCTCTTCCAAATGAGATGTTTCCAAAATAACTGCCTGGGTGTTGCAGGGGGCTGGGTGCTGCTGGAGACAAGACTAGTAACCCTAGCCCCACATCCCTGGGAATGGGGACGGGCAGGACCAGGACAGGACATCCGCCTGTGATCATGTGCAGAGGGGCTAATCAAGGAGGAGTCCATTGTCACAGCCTCAGAGAAAGCAGCACCAGGAAACAAGGTCAACCTGTGCCATTTAGTAACATATAGCCTGTAGTGACAGGCATAGTCACTTTGGTCAGCAAGAGACAAAAATGATTCTGAGATTAACTTAAAAAGAAAAAGAAATAGAGAAACAGGTGAAACTGAAGCATTAAAAAGTAGTATTTGTTTATTTTTCTGTCTACATGTGAATGAATTGGATACAAATTTAGCAAAATAGCTTTCTTAATGCCTCAAGGTAAGATTCCTTCTCTTGATAGAGCCTGACTGCAGATTTTAAAGAAACTTGATTTCAGAACGTTTTTCTGATCTCCTCAAAAGAGGATTGTCTTTTCCTATCACAAAGTTGCCAGACACATATTTTCTGCTTTAAATATGATTAAGAACTCTTTTCCTAAAATGAATCCCTTTAAAATTAAAATTCCTGGTCCTTATAACTCTGCAATATGAGGAAGATGGAGGTTCCCACTGACCTTGGATTGCAGGTGAATGTGAATGACCTCAGTGGTCAGCCTTGACTTCTCTCCTGTACAAATGAGTAGAGAGGATCAGTGATGGTGCTTTGAGCATCCAGGTTCGCTGAGCCAGGAGAGAGGAGACAATAGGAAGAAAGAGAAGTTTTGAGTGTGTTTGAGATATTTGACCTTGAGAGATATAGTACGAGCTCTGCACCTCAGATTGCAATTCCTACCCCAAGCTGCTTCCAAGATATTAGTAAAACACTCTCCTGATAAATCTAGATATAAAAGTGCTGTGTAGTATTTAATTAGTAATAAATTAGTTTTTAATATAATGTTTTTCATGTAACTTTACCTTTAAATACTGTAATAGTGTTACTGAACAATGATGAAAGTGTTGTCACTAAAAATGGTGAAAGGGTTGAGGTGTGGCAAGCACCTCCTCTATTAATGGTTCATCCTACTAGAACATGGTAACTTAAATAACTAAGTGACTAAAATTTCTATTTTCATAAGTGTCATCAGACACAAATTGGAAATAATATACTCCTTTCCTGATAAGCTTTGGATTATCTGCAAAATAGAAAATTGCTGTTAGGTAATTTGAAAGAAGTTTCAGTCTTTGTTAAGAACATAAATTATGCTAATCATGATATATCTGTTGGCATATTTTTGATTGGATGGAATTACTGGGCAGTCTCTCTGTAGCCTGAATTGCCTCAGGAGCAACCATTTCATTACCTTTCATATGTGATATCTGCCAGAGGCTGATTTTGCTGTAGAAAATTTCTTGGTTTTTGTAGTTTGTTCTTATATCTGTGGTTTTACTCAAGATGTAGCTGATTAAAACAGTTATGTTTAAAGGAGTTCAGGCCAAATATTTAACCATTAAGCACCAAAAATTGTTGTGGATGGATTTACTAAGTTTTTACAGGGGTAGAAACGAGATATGAAATATTCTGTCCTTGGAAGCCATTAATAAAATTATAGTCAGATGCCATTCAGATATGGGAGGCATTTTTCACAGCTTCTTTGCTTTTGCTTTGCCACAAAGCAAGTGTCTAATGATCAAGATTTCCTGAAGACTGCGTCTTTTCTTCTTTGCTTTTCTCAGTGTATAACCATAGGAGCAGGTATCACCTGGATGTAGCCTGCTGAACTGAATAGCAGTGTTGAACTGAGATCCTTAATTGTTTAAAAGTACTATCTTTACTAGTACCTTACATAAAGGTAAGATCTTCCTAATAATCCTGACATTAGGAAACAGTGTTTAAAATGTGATGAGATAAAAGTGTGCAGAACACTTTTGGCTCAGAAAAAGAATAACAGTCTGACCTTTTTAATTTTCTAAGCCAAATGAAATGAAAGAATAACTTTCAAAAAATATAGTTTTAAAATGCTTTCTTAGATGTCAAGCTAAATTTATCCAAATCCTATGTAACACAAAGAAGTCTCGGTAATCTCAAGTTTAGAAAACAAAATGGAAAATATCTTTTACTGTAGTTATCGGTTGGTTTTTTTCTTGTTATAGTGTATTGCTAAGTTATGGAAGTCATTGTCTTAAGGTTGTGCATGTTTCAGAGCAGAGTCCTCCATAAAAGAGGGTAGATCAATTCATGGCAACTATGCCGTGAATAGTAGTGGTAATCAGAACATGGAAGGGGTTGAGCCAGGAATAGCGCCACAGTATATTCATCTGATCAGACTAGTCAATTTCACTGTTTTACCACCTGCTCTCATGCTCTTTCTAGATATTAGACTAATTTTAGAGCTTGGAGTTGAACGGGCAGTTTACAGTACATGCTTACCAGATGCTGTTGACACGTGAATAAAACAGCAACACAGTCAGGCTGAAAACAATGTTTGAAGATCACCTTTAGCCTACAATATTAAAGTCTAAGACAAACAAGAGCGTAGAGTCATTCACCTACTGCCAAATTAACCAAACTGAAACAATAGATATAACACTATAGAAGTGCTTTACTAGTATGAATGTAAGTCACCACAGTTTAGCAAACTATGTAATTCTGGCTGGTGACTCCATCTGGTTGCCAATAGTGAAAGTTTCCCAGTGCTGGACCTGGTTATTTGTAAATTATAAATCTTATTTTCATGAATTTGTGAGTCCATTACTTGACTGTACTGCAGAATATGAAAACTTATTTTTTTTTAAACTTAATATTTTTAATTTATATTTTAAATAAATTTTGTATGTCTTTTTGCAAGCCAGCAAGTGTTTTAATTTAAGCTGCTGTCCCAGGCGTTCCATACTGTTTTTTTTCATGCCTGGTCAGTGTAACACAGGGAACGATGCAGAGGGCAAAAATGGATTTTACAAAGGCTCCATCCCATATAGGTAAAACACAGATCTCAATACAGTCATGTTCAATTCTGGGGTTTTTTTTTGTTTTGTTTCTTCTGCCAGAGATACACTGTGTAGTATTTTTAAGTCGACCAACCACCAAAGGCAGATTAAGAGGACCAGTTACCCAAGTCTTTGATTCTCAAATTCTCATTGTATGTATTATCATTAGAACATTCTTTTCTGGAGAAAGGGAGTCTAAAACGAAGGTGTTAATCCCATTGGAATGAAGAGACAACTGTTTTTGTTGTTGTTGTTGTTGCTTTTGTTGTTGTTGTTTTTGTTGTGGTCTTGGTTTTTTAGTTGGTGTTTTTTTGTTTGGTTGGGTTTTTTTGGTAGGACCTATGGAAAAGCTATTAAATAGATAGCTGCTATGGTAAGCATTTTTTTTTTTTCTCAAAGAAAATGTTTGTTTATTTTGCAGGATCCGTATTTACATATGTAAGACTGACTGGCAGTGAAAACTGAACTGTGATTTAGCAGACACATATAGGATGAAATTTATGTTAGTTGAGTTTTATGCTCTTCGTTTGCTGCTAGAATAGCCACAGGAGCTGTTGTCATAAGTAGAGAAGACAGGGATAGGATCCAGTCCTCCAGAATCCAGTGAAATAACAAAACTGAAATAATCTGCTATAAATTTTGCTAGAAAATTTGTTCAGAGATACTACTGAGATTTCAACCACTGTAATCATTTTCACTGTTATTTTGATTCGACTTCCATCATTGCTTTCTGATTCTCTTTCTATCCTGCAAAACTTTCCCCCTTCGGTAAACAAAAATAGTGGATGATTTCCCCCGGCATTAGATCATGACTGTTCCTAAAATGTTTGCCTGAGAGCTTTTGCTTCTCCATTGGGAAGAGACATCAAAGAGTTATCATCTAATTGATTTTGTGTTTTGTCTTTTTCTTCTATGAAAAATTAGGTCATCACAACACAGGATAAGGAAAAAAAGGGATTTAAATTAAGATATAGCCTGTAGCTTCACTAGAACCTATTCATACCCACTGTAAACATTTTATTAGGGTTTCTTAAGAGACATTTACTCAATAGGAATTGTAGGAGTTCCGTTTTTGGGGGGTTTTAACCTAAAGTGTCAAGCGATTTTAGTATTGAAATATAGTGGCATAGATCACTAGAATATAGAGATTGAATAAATTGTCCAACTGAAATGGGAAGCTTTCGAACTCCCTCAAGAGTTATAGTTAGGCAAACTCCATTCTTTCTGAGTTAAGGCTGTAAAACTAACAACCTGACTGCAAGCATATGGACCCCTTGTGCTGGCATGTCAAATGATGTTTAGCTCAAATTAGTCAATCTCTGAAAACCGAGATGGGAAGATTTTCAGCTTAATTCTTTAATGGGATGTGTATCTGTATGATATTATATTACTGTGTAAATAAGAGAGACATCAGTGTTCTGATAATTTTATAAATGTCAGTCACAATTCCCAGTGAAACCAATTGGATTTCCACATAGAAAGGTGAATAGAAAATAAATTGCTATATGTCAGCAGCATGTTTCAAATCCATAATCTTATGATGGTTTTTTTAGTTGTCAGAATGTATTTATGTTCACAGTAAAACTACTGAGATATAGCACTGTACAGTGAAACGAGAAGAGGGGGAAACAGATGCGTACAATGATCATGGTGTTTCAGCTGCAAGACAGTATGGCTAAAATAGTATTTCTACTGGAAGAATCACCACGAATTTTAGAAGTGATATTATTTCTTTGAGAATTGTTGTAGAAGGACATAATGAAATTTTCTGTAAGTTTTTGTAAGTAAAAGGAAAGCACTTTTATCTTCATTAAGGGCCCTACATTGTGTTTCTGATGATGCACCATCCCTGGAAATTTTCAAGCCAGGCTGGATGAAGCTTCAAACAACCTGGTCTAGTTGAAGGTGTCCCTGTCCATGGTAAATCATCTGGCAGGAACAGATGATCTTTAAACTCTGTTTCACTTCATGAAACTTCATAGATTCTATGAAGAGAGAAATTTGACTAATTAATGCATTACCTGAAGTTTTACTCATCTGCTTGCAAACTGTAGTAAATTGTTTGGCAAACTAAAAGTCAGATGAATTTTTCCAGTTCTGTATCTTTAGTTGATACATTTACGTTGTGCAGATCAAAAATGTGAGATTTCGTGAACATGAGATAACTGATTCCTGAGTTAGAGTGAATATTAATTTAAATGCTTACACCAGCACAAGTCCGTGTTGCATCTTTCTCGGCAGCCAAGTAGTTCAGTAATATTCTCAAGGTGAATTAATTATCCTACTACTTTGTACAGAACTTCTAATCCCAAACTACTCAATCTCTGTTATCATTGCTGCTGTGAAGCCAGGATGATAGCATACACTGAAATTCATGCCAATCTCTAGAATATTTCTTATATATCTTCCCATTCAGGTAACTCACTTTATCGAGATTTTACAGTACAAAAGATGGATCTGAGTTTTGCCCTGGACTTCATGATGTTTCTTATATTGCAATTTTAAAAATAGATTTATTGAGTGTAGCTGTTCCTGAGTTTACATTACAGTGCAAACGGATGTCAATGTAGTAGACGTAATTCATTACTTGTTTCTGTTTACTTTTAAGTAGCAGTGTGTGATTTCTTCTAGAACATGACAATAGAGAACCAATTGTAGCAAAAAGTTGTTTACTTTAATTCATGCAGTAAAATTCAATATTTTTTTTGTGAAGTCAGGCTGCCTTTATGTATATTATGTGGTGGTTAACAGCCCATGAGCTGAATTCACTTCACAGGATATATCTGTTAGACTTGGCAATTTCTCGGGTGAAAGAAAGAAAATAGTTATACCATTACTCAGAGCAGAAAAAGGCTAAATAATTTATTCCCCATCATAAGGTGTTTGGAGAGGAGTAGCAGCTCTGCTTGTAGATGGGAAGAAGAAAGGTCCTCACACTTTTGCTGCCTTTACATTGGCTGCACCATGAACCTGGTGCTCAGGGTGAGATAAGGAGCCATCCTCATCCTTCCTGCTTCCTTCCCCAAGTCTTCAGAATTTATCTGTGCAGCAGAAGTACACCTCAAAATGTTGAGATATGGAGGTCAGTAGGAAGGATATAAGGCTGCTTGCATGGGAATCATCCAATGCTGTCAATAGAGGAAACAGAGTGTTTTGGGAAAGTCACTGTTCCTTGGCTATGGGAAGAGCAAGGATATGGCTAAGTTTAGCATCTCTACAAAAAGGGAAAAAGGTCTGGCAAAGCAGGATCTCATTTTCTCATTTTCACAGTCGCGGGCAAGCCTTGGCTACCTGCATACTAAGGATCTCTGTGTAGTTCTACAAATGGACCATACACTTACTCTTGTCAGTGAGTTCTCCGTGACACTGTTAATGATGTTGGAGAAAGTCTTTTCTCATTGTCATACTTGACCATCTTGTGGTGTGCCTGACCAACTTCTTAAGCTTCTACGATGAAATGTGTATGAGTACTGTGGTAGACAAGGTGAGTGCAGAGGATGTTGTCTACTTGAACTTCAGTAAGGCCTTTAACACTGCTCCTCATAGACACTTTGATAAGGTCGTCATAGAAAAGATGTTGATGTCTAGGCTGGATGATCAGATTGAAAACTGTCTGAATGACCAGGATCAGATGATCATGATCAGCTACACAAAATCTAATTGGTGGCCAGTAACTGGTGGTGTACTCTGGTGATCAGTACTGGGTCTAATCCTGTTTAACAACTTCATTAATGCTCTGGATGATGGGCCAAAATATATCCTCAGCAAGTTTCCTGATGACACAAAACTGGGTGAAAGAGCAGACATATCAGAAAATCATGCTACCATTCAGTGGGACCTCAGCAGGCTGGAGAAATAGTCTGACAGGATGTCTTCGTTTGAAAGACAGGTGTCTGCTAAGGAAGGTGGGAACCTCCCTTAGAATAGAAGATATGACCCCCACTTCCCTCCAAATTATTGTAGCTTTGAAATCAAGGGCTCTCAGGCAAAGATATGGGAAAAGGAATAACAGTTCTTTACTAGTATCTATCACAAGGAAAACAAGCAACAACCAGAGTGGCAATAACAAACAAACAAACCAGAAACGTGGTGGCAGCTTCCTCTGGGCTGCCAGATACCACCCCCGCTTTGGTACAGTTCCGGTCATGGTCGGCAGGGGGCGCTGTTGGGCTCCCAGCTGGGCCTGGCAGGGGCGGTGACTCCCCCGCGCCTGCAGGGGGCGCTGTGGCACGGATTCAGGTCCCCTCCTGACGTGAGTGATGGCGGATGAACCAGAGGGCAGAGCGGCCAGATGGCGAAATGGGCTGCAGCAGGAAACCTCGGAACAGCAAGCTGGACGGCAGAGCTGGTTCCCTCGGGCTGGCAAGCAAAAGGCAGCAGAAACTGCTGCAGTGGCAGAAGCTGCAGTACATCCCGGCAGGCAGGGGTGAGGGTCAACAACAGCCAGGCTCCCCCCATAGCAACTGCCGTACTCAGCCAGGGGAGAAGCACACTCTGGGAGGAAGGGGGAATAGGGTCAGGATCCCGTGCTTCTTTCCCCAATGAAGGCTCACCCAGTGAGGAAGAAAAAACAAGGCATTGCTGAGCTGGGCTCCCACAGTTGTAGCAAAAAAAAAAAAGGCAAACCATCTCCTCTGATGTCCTGGCAGCAAGTAACCTCTCCCAGTGCTTTTCGCCCCTTGCCTCCACCCAGCCACAATCTTTTGTCTCTTAAGTACCTAGTAGTTAAGGCTAGTTAAGGTTTCCCCAGCAACAGGATGGAAAAATTCCCCAACCTCCAACATAGGAACCTCATGAAGTTCAGCAAGGGAAGGTGCAACATCCTGCATGTGGGGAGGAGCACCTCAAGGACCAGTCTATGCTGGGGGCCACCCAGATGGAACGTAGGTCTGTGGAGAAGGGCCAAAGTGCCCTGGTGGACACCAAGCTGGACATGAACCAGCATTGCCCCAGTGACAAGGAAGGCCAATGACGTCCTGGGGTGCATTAGGAGAAGTGTTGCCAGCCAGTCCAAGGGAGATGATCTCCTCAGCCGTGGTGAGACCACAACCAGGGTATTGTGTCCAGTTAAGACCTCCTCAGTACAAGAGACACACAGACATATAAAGTCCAGCAAAGGGCCACAAAGATGCTGAAGGGACTGGAGCATTTCTCATAAGAGGGACGGCCAAGTAAGCTGTGACTGTTTAGCGTGGCAAAGAGCAGGCTCAGAAGTATTTTATCAATGCATAGAATGTATATAATGGAGCCAGGTTGCTTTCAGCGGTGCCCAGTGACGATATAAGAGGCAATGGGCAAAAATGAAACACAGGAGGCTTCTAGTAGACATAAGATAGTTCAGGGTGTGTGAGGGTGATGGAGCGGTGGCAAAGGTTGCTTGGGATGTGCTGAGATCTATCCTTGAAGATTTCCAATGCCATCTGCATATGGTATTGGAACTGGCTCCAGGTAGCCCTGTCTGCAAAGAAGACTTAGACAAGCTTTCTTCCAGAGTTCCCTTCCAGCCTCAACCATTCACTGATTCCGTGAAAGCAGAAAGGTTAGTTGACAATCTAGTTTCTAAGCTCTGCTTTCTGTTTTGACACATCTCAATTGTCTATAGTGGGAGCTTAGACACCTACATATAGACACTTAAATATAGATATAGTCTTGAACTGAAAGAAACCCAGGTTATCTTGTTTTAACATAAAGAGTAATACAAATATTAATTTATTTGTTAAGGGGTGTTACTTGAGCCACTTGGCTTTTCTCTAGCTCTTACATAATTTTCTAATTTTATTTTTGTATTTTTCTCTTTTTTAAAATTTTCTACCTTTCTGCTAAACATGTATTTCAAAATCATAACTATCATTAAAAAAAGTTTTGAGTCTAGATGATTCAGAAATAAGTTAAATTCCTTAATGATTTAATACTGAGGAATTAATAAGAGTAAAAAAGAAATCTTAAAAGGGCAATATTAAAACAGTCTAGTTCCACGACTTTCAATGCAGAATTATTTATGTCACTGAATGCTCAGGATTTGCGGTGTTAACTCTGTAGATTTACAGGGGTCCATTCTCAAAAGGATTTGTGTAAAATAATCTCTGAATTAAAATATTCATTGGCAGAGGGAAGAGATAGTGTTACTTATGGGGCAGTGTTACTCTTAACACCCTGCTTAGGATGCATGTAGGTTAAGCAGAAGTTCTGCAGGCAGAAATTTCCCATGAGACAAGGGAAATGTTTGAGGTACTCACAATTTGTGTTATACAATTGTTAACTACCATCAGAAATACATGAGATATTTGTGCATTAGTGGATGTACTCCAGAGATGCTGAAGAGGTAGATTATAACTTCTCCTGACATTTATTTTTTCTTTCTTTTTCAGTCTTAATTAGTTTTTTCATACCTCATTGAAGTCCTGATAACTTTAAAATAACTTTTGTATGATAGTTTTAGTTCTATTTTCCTGGTTATTTATTATTAGTGTGTAAAATTTCTGATGAAGAAGGCCCATCTTGTTTTCTTCTGCTATGATAATTTGCATATTTGGTAGCTTCTTCATCAGCTCATACTGCATACATTTTTCTTTAATGGAGGGAACAGAAATTACCTAGTTTGTAATACAAGGTAAAATATGACACTACTGGTAATATTTTCATGAAGAAATAAAATTTGCAGCATCTTTAGTACTACATATATGCCTCCTTTCAAAGAGCAAAACACTCACAGTAACTGACTCAGTTTCCCAAAACTCTGGCCCAAAAAGTGTGTATATCTCTATTCAGGTCCAAGTGCACTGTTCTGCTGTGGATCAAAGCTAAAAACCTGTCATGAACCACTCAGCAGCAAAACACAGGTCCAAAATATGGGCGAATAACAGCTGTAAGAAAACACTAATGTCATCAGAGTAACTTGTGTGTAAGGAGAGTAATTCTTGATTTGTTTTCTAGCTGTATTAGCTGCTTTAGACAAGTACTTATTTCTTGAGATGACCTTGCTTCACTAATGTCTGTGTTCTGTAACAAAGAGCACTATTACAGCTGTATGTATGGCTTTCTCCTTTGATTTTATCCTATTAAGAAAGTAGTTCAGTGCTCACTTAAGATCTGACAGGGTTGGCAGGCTGGTTCAAACTGAAAGGTGCATCACATTAGTACCATTTCAGGTAAACCTGACCATGTCTGAGCAAATGTCAGATTTACAAGCAGTCATGTCAAAAACATAAAGTTAACAAGCCAGAGAAGAAAAAAAAAAAACCCTTCTGAGCTGCATAATCTTAATTGTTACTTATAGCTGTAACATATCAGAAAAAAATGCCTCAATTAAAAAGCATTATTTTAATGCACACTATCTCTTTAATAATGAACTCCAACAGACAGAAAAAGCTGGATCCCTCCTGTCTTGTAGTCAAGTGTGCTTTCATCACTTTTCCCTTGAAGTTGGATTATAGAGCAAAGTTAGAAAAGAAAAGTGAACCTCAAGCCAGGTTTTTAAATCCAGAGATAGGCAACAAATTTAAGTGCCCTGATTCTGAAATGCTGAGCCTCTGGCAACTTCCATTTACTTTAAAGGGAGCTGCCAGGGGCTCAGCACCTGAAAATAAGGTCAGTTATTAAGGCACTTCACTGAAGATTGATAATTCAGAAAGTGGAGATCCATAACCAGAGCATAGAATGATTGTGCCCCTTTGGGAGGAGAGAAAATTCTGAAGTGAAAAACTGATGCTTGTCACGTTAACACTCATTACTGTTACTAAGCTGGAAGTGCGGTATCCAGAGAAGTAATCAAAATGTATCTATTTTACAAAACATGAATATGAACATATTTGACACTTAAAAAACCAAACAAACGAAAAAAAAACCAACAAACCCAAAGCAAAACAAAGAAAAAAAACACGTAAAAAAAAGGGTGGGGGGGAGTTTTAGGGGACAGCATGATTTGAAAAGTCAAACTTCAGACCACTGAGTCATGGCTTTACCTTCTAGTGGCTAGTCTGCCTCTGAAAGGAGATATTTTCATCTCAAAATTGCGTTCTTTCACCCAGTATACAAGAAGCTGATCTACACACAGAAGTACTGAATTTATTTACTCCCTCTTCAGAGGTAGGGAGCTAGGTGACAAATCCACAAAAGCACACAGAAGCAGACATGTGGTTACAATCTTGGGCTATTAGCATGTCTCACTGAAGTCGTTACTTGGCTAAATTGCTCTTGGCCCATCCTTTCCCTGCTTTGATTTAAAGGCAGATGTGTCCCAAGAAGCAATAACACAAGCTGTGTGTAGTGGTCTTTTTGTGGGCAGGGGGTGTCTGAGTTAAGGGCATGTTTTTTGTTATCATAATGAGTAAAGGTCATTGATTGAGCAAATTCTCACCACAAAACTGGCCAAAATGTTTTGGCTTATCACGTAACATCCATATTAAAAAGGATATTATCTTTTCAGTTTCCCAACATTTCAAGGACTTAGACCATCAATTTTCTATTTTCTACATTCCTGTGGTTATTTCATTGCTTAACTGCTTTGTTCTTTAACTTGTGCGAGGAGCAATTCTAGCTTTGATTTTTGCCTCAACACTGTCAGAAGCGTGTGGGGGTAAGGGTTGAACAGGTGACACTTACAGAAAGGAGGCTGACAGGAGATGGGGGAAACCTTGTCTCTGGGGGGACTTCGCCTGGCAGCACCTCACAGAGGACACTGTATGCCCCAGAGATGCTCCTCCAATCTGATGGCCAAAGGTCTCTGGCAATGGATTGCAGAGAAGGTTGGACTGGACCAATGGTCTCCTGTCAGCAGGCAAACTTGGGGAGAGGCCAGGAGGTAAAACTCTAACTGCGTCATGAGCTCCAAGCTTGCTCGCTGGCTTGCTTGGGGGTGCCTTTTGAGACCGTGACTTTTGCTTTTGACGCCTTTTATTTGCCCTCTCCTTGCCCTGGCCTGTTTTTCTTTTTCTTGTGCCCCAGCTCCAGTCGGCCTTTTGGCCCTTGCTCTCATTCACCCTCTTGTATCCACTGCCCCTCTTGCTGAGTGCTTGGCAGGACGCCGGCTGACCTAACCTGTGGCCTGCCCCTCCCAGCCACAGCCTGTCCTGCCCACCTGCGCCCAACCCTTACTGTCTCCCATCCAGCCTTCTGCCACGATCTCCTTCATGACGCTGTCTAGGGTCCTGCACCTCCTGCCCCATCCCCTCTCACCGAGTGTCCAGCCATGTCCGTTGTCGCGGGAGCTGTGCCTGTGGAGCTGCGCCTCTGGAGCTGCGCCTCTCTGACAACTGTGCAGGCTCCCCAGAAAGTCAGCGTACACACCGCACCCTCTGCCACTGGGATGTTGACACCACCCCCCCGTCCTGCTGGTGGTAACATCTGCCTTTCCTCTCTGTCTCCTCTCTCTCTCTCCCCCATTCCTTTTCAATTTTCCTTCTTTCTTTTCTGTCTTTTCCAACCCTTTTTAGTTGGGCAGTTAATTACTTCTTTCTTTTTTTTTTTTTTTTTTTTTTGTTACCAATAAACAGTTCTCAGATACAAAGTTTGCCTCTCTTAATTTCATTCCTGGTGCTCTAATTCTAAAAGAACTCCTTGCAGTTCCTCTCAGTGGAACACTACAACTTGTTACTTGGAACTTCACGCTTGTTATTCAACAATAGAACCCCATTTTTGTCTTTTTTTTTTTTTCACATTCAGATAGAAATACTGCAGGTAGGGTTGATCCTCTTGAAAGCATGAATCTGGGATCAGGAGGTTCCATTAAAGCTCATATTCCCTCTTACTTGTGTCCTCAAGCTAAATATAGTAGTACCATGATGTGTTTTATTTGGAAATTAAAAATGTTGAAAGGATGGAAATAAAAAAGGATTTCCAGCAGTTCTGTCAAGTTACTTTGCTCTAACCCTTCATTTTATTTGAAATCCAGCATGTATTTTTTATCAGATTTTTTCTCTTAATTTTGAGTCTTCTATATCTTCCCAGTACTAAGCAATCTCACGGTATGAGCTGTGCTAGCACTTACATTAAAAATACTAATTTTCAAGGATTCTTTACTGAGCTGTGAAAATTTGCTCTCAGCAGACACATGCCTCAAGACTGTGATGCAAAAGGAGGCTTGTGCAATCTCCGAGGCCATTTTATGACCTTGTTTCTTTCTGCAAGAGTTTCAACCTGAAAATTCCAGAAGTTTAATTTTAGTCTCCTAATCTGATGAAACTCTGCAGAGTTCTGACTAGTTACTCCAGGGATTCAGAGGAGTTTTATATCAAGGAGCACCAGCCAGGTCAGAGAATCCAAACTTGAGTCCTTCTCCCTGCAAAACATGCTGGTGTGCATTACAGCCACATATCAAATCAGCCTGCCTCTTCAGCCTCATACCGCTTTCAGGTAGCCCAGATGTCCACAGTGACCTGCCTTAAAAAGGCCCTGATTTACATAAGTGAGCCTGCCAGAAAATACACTTTTCCCCTCAGAAACTGATTCATAAAGTTGTTGGACTCTGGACAAACTTTGTTTATAGATAGAGATTAGATTTGTGTATGTGTGAAAAGCTAGCAGTTTGGGAAGTGTAAAATCCTTCAGACAAATATAAAAAAAAGAAACTTAGAAAAATGAACATGATGAAAATAACTAATGAGAAATTTTTGATTTAATATCTCTCTGTTTTGTTTTAATCATCTGAGGCTGTGTTTTAATTTTCTTGGACTGAGTAGTCCCAAATGTAGAATAGCGCTGATCAAGAGCTTCTAGATAATCCCATGAGGATTTTACAGGAGCTGCAAAGCTCCTGTAGGAGCTATTTTCTTATAAAAATTAGGCTACGTCCGGGGTTGATCATCATAGGAACTTTATGAAAAGGTTGTATGGAAGTCCCCTCTTCTTGGCTAGGACGGAGTTAATTTTCTCCTAGTAGGTCATATAGTGCTGTGTTTTGAATTCAATATGAGAATTATGTTCTCTGTTTGTCCTTGCGTTGATATGATAGCGTGGCGTAAAATGAGACGTGATGTGACAACTCACATTTGTATTGCTCTTCATACTACTGAGTGAGCAGGAAGAAGGCATGGAAGGAGGGAAGGCAGGTGTCGTGGTTTAGC
>VZRN01003000.1:0-13336 GCA_013397935.1 Dasyornis broadbenti
TTCCCGCAGTTTCGATGACACTTGGAGAGGGGAAACTGCTGAGAGCCCCCGTGCCCCGTTCAGCTCCCAGGGCAGGGCACAGGGGCAAAGCCCTGAACTGCTGCTGCCATGTCCTGTAAAGCAGCACCCACCAAACACCCAGAGCAGGACAGCGCCAGGGCCGCAGCACGGGCACGGCTGCCTGGCCAAGGTCACCCATTTCGCCCGGGGCAGAGCTGGGGCTGGGCTGGCAGAGCCCAGGCAGTGCCTGCTCCTGTTAGAGCGGAGCCCCAGAGCTGAGCAGACAGGAGAACTCGCAGTGCCTGAGCCACCACCCCAGGGGACAGGGGGTGACTGGGGACGGTGGCCTGGCTTGCCCTGGGAAGGCTCATCCCAGCCCGGGCTGCTCTCTCAGGGTTCAGCAGGTGGACACCAACTGCAGACACTTTACTTACTGCTTTAGAGGCAATAACACAATGATTTATCAATCCCCAAAGGAAAAAAGGTTAAAAAAACCTTAAAAAGCCCAATTTCTGAGCTGAGATTAGAAGAGAAACAGGGAAGGGGCAAATCCTTGGAGCACAAACAGATTGCACTATTTATATATGAAAATGTTTTCTGCATCCATAAACTTACCATGCCCAAGCAGTTTAATTAATTGCAGGGGTTGCCATGGTAACCTCCCTAACTCAATTACAGCTCTGCAGAGAGGTGAGGTGCTCGTGGCAGCAGCAGGTACCTCCTGCCCAGGCTGTGGTGGGGAGCAGCTCCCAGACACAGCAGCACCGTGGGCTCTGTGCCAGGCGGTGCCAGGGCTGCCGAGCATCGCTGCAGGTCTGACCCCAGCGGCCCCACGACTCAAATTATCCCAGCTGCACCCACGCCACAGCCCTTGGAGGGATGACACAGCACGGGAGCCCCACCAACAGCTCGGTGCCGAACTGACTGAGCACTGCTGATTTCCTTGGCTCAGCCCAGGCCGGGCAGGGACAGGTGGAGAGGGAGATTGTGGGGAGGGAATTGCAGCTCCTGGCAGCCCCCATGGTAGGGGACACAGTGGGACCTGCACAGGTGTTGGAAACCACAGCAGAGTGAAAATGTTTGCTAGAACTTCAGCCAGGTGTGTCCAGCCTTGCCCCGGGGGAAGGGAACTGAAGCTCCTTCCCAGGGCATTGTTTCTGCAGGTGAGGCCTGGTGAGCTCAGCATCCCAAGAGCCTGGCAGTGGCCCAGGAGATCCACAAGAGATCCCAGCTCTCAGTGGCCACTGACAGCCATGGACTGCAAACAACAGCCCTGGCTGGGCACAGACACCTGGGCTGCAGAGAGAGCAAGGAGAAAGAAGATCCAATGGCCATGGGAGGCGAGGAGATTGGGATCCAATGGGAAACTGAATGCTGGCGCTTGCTCAGCTTGGAACCAATGGAGACTGAGCCAGTGCCTTTCTGTGGCTTTGGGCTGGATAAAGTTTGGGGGGAAATCCTGTAAAAACTTGTGTGTGATGGAATGATTGTCTGTGCACAGCCGGGCTGTGTGTGGCTGAGATGATTTCTGTGGCACATCCTGGCCACAACAACATCCTGGCCAGAAAATGAAGCAATGCCTTGAGTCTCTGACATTAAAATGTTGTTGGAGGGTTTTTGTTTTTCCTGCAGTTTCGGTGACACAGGCACAGCTCAACTCCTGACCCCACAGATCTGCTGTGCTCCAGATCCTCCTCTGACGCTGCCCAAAGCAGCCTCTTGTTTGTGCCTCAGCTCCTACCTGTAGCATCGGGACAGCATCTCCTGGTTCCCAAACAACTCAGAGGCAGAAATTCTCATCAGCTGCTCCAGCTCCGGATGGGGAAGGTTCCTGTCAGATCAATGATCAATACCATGGCAGTGACTTCACTGGAGAAGGCTCCAAAGCCTCACAAAGACCGAACTCCTTCCCTGCACCACAGCAGACTGCATCACAATCAGCGTTTGCCTCCAGACAGCTCAGAAGCGGCAGCAATGACCCCTCTTTGTGCCACAGGACACAGGGAGCAACAGGAAAGGAAAGGCAGGGAAAAAGAAGGGAGAAATGACATTTCCTCTCAGCATTATCACCTGGAATCTGTGCAGTGATAACCTTTCCATCTATTCTGAAAAGTCACCTGCCACGGGAACCGGGTTTTATTCTCCCCACACCTGCACTGCTCTTATCTCCACTCCTCTGGCACCTTTTCAGGACTCGTGTGACAAAAGGGACGCTGCCATCCCAGCCCACGTGTCTGTCATCCTCTGTCCTGGACGTGGCTGTGCCAGGATGTTCCTTTGCCCCTCTCCAGCTCCTGTCACTTCAGTGAAGTGTCCTTTTCTGCCATTTTAAATTAAATGCCTTGTTAGGTACTTCTAAAGGTGTCCCTGACGAGACACTGTGATATTTCTTCCCCTCTCTGCCCCCATCCTTCAAGGTCACGGACAGAGACTTCAGCTTGTTTCTTAAAGGTTAAATGCAACTTCCAGGAGAGGAACTTGAACTTTGGAGACTGAAGGCAGAGAAAAAAGCAACCCCCTGAGAGAACACAAATTGTTCTGTGAGCAGCAGCGAGCAGGGAGGATGAAGCAGCAGCTGGACAGAAAACAGCAGCGACCATCCTGAGCAACAGCTTCATCTGTGTGTGCAAAGCCTCTGCTCCTCTCCCTGCAGAGCAGGAACTTGCCAGAGGCTTTTTCTGTGAGCAGAGCCCCCCAGCAGCTGTGCCTGCACTCCCTGAAGGCTGCGGCGCTGGCTCGGAGCTGCATCTCCAGCCTGGCAGGCACACGGACGCTCCCTCAAAGTCACCGGTCCTGCTCTGCTCTCCACCATATTGGAAACAACACAACTTCTAAATTTTCATTTTCTCTCTCTAGTTAGGCTTGGCTTGGCTTTGCCTCAGGGAAAGGAATTTTTTTAGGAGCTGCAGCATCACTCCAGGGAGATGGCCTTGACACCCCAACAGCCTGGGAGCAGCCCAGAGATGCCCAGAGAGATAAAAGCCATCAAGGGAACATCCAGGGAACATCCGTGGGCATCTACAAACTGCCCCAGACACCAGCCCTGGCACAGTGGGAGACACCTGCCCTGGAAAGGACTGAGGAGAAAATTGAAGAATGAAAATCTGATTAACATCGGAGACGAGGAGATTGGGATCCAATGGGAAACTGAATCCTAGGGGTTGCTCAGCTCTGGACCAATGAACTTTGAACCAATCCATCTCTGTGGGTTTGGACTGCATAAAGTCTGGGGGAAAACCCTTTAAAAACAGGTGGTTTTGGAATATTTTCCCTTGGCACATCCTGGCCAGAAAAGAAAGTAATGCCTGATTCTCTATCACTTCAAATATAGTGCTGGAGGGTTTTTATTTTCTTCCCAATTTTCAGTGACAACCAGGCACTCTCAATCACAAATTCCTGCTCAGTTCTCTGCACTATCTTATCCATCCTAGGGCTGGAATTAGTGCAGTTCAAAGGATCTCACTCCTTCCTAAAGATTTTTACTTTTCATTTTTTATCCTCTGTTTTTCTTCCTGTGCCCATCCAATTTGCTGGGTTTACAAGGAGAACGGCATAAATTCCCCGACTTTACTGGAATTCAAGCTCAGGGATGTGTGTTTTCCTCCAGGCTGATGTTTTTCTGCTCTGAGGGAATCCTGCCCACAGCCCCAGTTGTGGGTGCACACTTGTGCCAATGCCCCATCAAATGAGAGGCTGGAACAACAGAAATCCCAAGTTTCTACAGTTAAATCATGAAGAAGACAACAGATTTTCCAGTGAGAAATTGGCCAAGCAGCTCCAAGTATCCTAAGTGGGCTCTACTAAATTGAGGCTGGGTTTATAACACATCCAGAATTTTCTTCAGTCTATGGAGGCTCCATCTTTAAAAGTATTTTTTTTGCTCCTCAGCCCTGCACTCCCAGAGCTGTGGTAAGTGGATGTGATTTTTGCCTTGGCAGGGTTGCTGGAGGCCGAGGCTGACAGGGAATTAATCCCTGGCTCCCCGGCAGAGCAGCAGCCTCTGGGGGCTGGGATTATCAAGGTTGGTTTAGCAGCGAGCGCTGCTCGAGCACATCAGACACGAGTGGACATCTCCAAGGGGCAGCCAGCGCTGCTGAGGAATTCCAAAAACATCTTCCTGCAAAACACAGCCAGGGAAAGACATCGTGCTCTCTTCATCCCAGCCTGGTTTGACCAATTAAAGGCCCAGCAAAGCTCTGGTGGGCACCCACTGTGGTGTGCAGTTATTTCTGCAAATTCTGGGCTTGCAATTTCTTTATTAAATTATATGAGATTTCTCCTCATCTCCAATTGGCAACTACACTGAGATCACCAGTGAAAAAAGCTGCAGGATCTTTCCATATATATTTTATATCTATTCATATGTGTAAATATATGTGTAAAGAGACACCGGGTTAAAACAGGTACAAAAGTGGTAAATCAGGCACTTCCCTTCCCAGTTCTCATTATTCAAGCGCGAGGGAGAGCAGTGGAGCAGAAACAAAACTTACAAAGCCCAGGACGTGTTCTGTGCCGTTTGCTGAGCAGCAGCAATCAGAGATCAAAATTCTAAACCAACAAAAAAGCAAATCCAAGCTCCCCACCATTCACACACTGAGAAAGTTCCACCTTTGAGTGGATTTAAGGAAGGAAAAGAAAAATTGACCTTGCTTCAAGGCATAAATCGACCCCTAATGGATTAGGATTTCTCTTGCAAGCAGGGCTTAATTAAGAAGTGCACAAAATCACTTTGCAACATCATCGTTAGTGGTAGGCACTGCTGGAGAGTTATTAAATTAAAGTGCTGCTGATGGGATTGGCCTCATGGCCACTGCCAGGACCCCAAAGGGAGCAGCTCCCCACAGCCAGGGCAGCAGAGGCCACAGTGCCGGGGGGTTTTGGGGAAAACCACGGGAACTTTGGGAAAAACCATGGGGACAAACCACCCCTGCCTGCCCTGCCCATGCACTCCTCTGGAGAGGGCTGATCCCAGAGCTGGGCCCTCCATGGAGCTGTGCAGACACGGAATGAGGAGTGCAGGGCCCTCCCAGGGGCGGGGGGTGAGGTTTGGGTTGGTTTGGGGTGGCTGCAGGGCCACCCTCCCCACCCAGCAGCACGGATCCTACAGGACAGCCCTAAAAGCCATCAGCTCCGGGCTCACCCTTCATCATTCCCCTTCCTCTCCTCCTGCTGCCCGGCTTCTCCTTCCAGGGGAGCTCAGAAGAGGAAAACAGAGCTGACCCTTCCCCTGCGCCTGCCCCCAGTCCTCCCCAATCCCCCCAGTTAAAGCTTTGTTCCCCCAGCCCTTCCCAATCCCAATTAAAGCTTTGTTCCCATCTGCTCCCATCACATCCCGAGCAACCCGGGG
This sequence comes from Dasyornis broadbenti, assembly GCA_013397935.1. NCBI lineage: Eukaryota > Metazoa > Chordata > Aves > Passeriformes > Dasyornithidae > Dasyornis > Dasyornis broadbenti. The sequence goes on from VZRN01003000.1 coordinate 5,348, forward strand.
AGGGCTCAGACCATCCACACCAGGAGTTTACACCAGTGCAGGTCACGGCCACGCTGGCCAGAGGTGCTCCCTGTACACAATTATTGGGACAATTACTCCGTGAAGCATGAGCAGCTTTCATGTTTCACCAGGAAAGTTGGAGAAGGAAGGACAAGGCTGCTGAGAACCCAGCTCGTGCCATGAGAAAAGGTCACAGAGGAAGCTGAGATCACAGGCAGAGTCAGGATTATCCCTCTTCCATCTCTATTTCAGTTCTGATTTTTTATAAAAAGCGAAGTCTGGGGAAACTTGAAGCTTAATACTTCAAGGTAGATGCTCATCTCCATCAACAACACCGCCCTTGGAGCCGCAATCTTTGAATCTAAACCTCTCTGTGAACCTCACACTTGATCCCACACTTTGATTTAGTGAAGAATGATATGCACAGCATCATCTGCGGCTTTGGAGAGGTTCTGTAAAGGGGTTTTCAACAGAGGCAGCAAACAGCTCTGCAGAAATTGTCTCCCCTCAGGTGGAACAGAAGCAGCTGTGGGGAGGATCCTGTGCCCAGTGCCAGCAGCCCCAGAGCCCTGACCCTGTTGCACACCAACATCTGAATGCATTTAACCCAAATTCTCCCTTTCTGATGAATTAACTGCTCTCCACTGGAGAGCCACTGAAAACCTGTTTGGGAAAAATCCTCAATAAAAATCCCACCGACAATAACCCCTCCAAACCATTTAACAGTTGGGAAAAGCTTAATCAATGATTTTTTCCCACCCCCTTCTCTTGTCAGCAGCTCCTCGGAGGATACGAACATTCCAGGAGCCTCTTCTGTACAAGCAGTGCTTCCTTTTTTGTAAAATAACACCCCCCCAACAGATAATTTTAAAAAGATAGGCCCACAGTGGGATGCAATTTATTCCTCCGGCTTACACCTCACGCCACTTAATGACTCCGCAGGAGTAAATTCCCTCCTAATGGTGGCTGACAACCCGTGACCTTTGCATCGCAGTTTTCCCCAAACTTTTGAGAGGCACCCAGATTTCCTAAAGGTTCTGCTGAGCTGGTGTTTAGATGAGCCCACCTAAAAGGATGGTGCTGCACAATTGTTTCCATGAGATCATCCCAGCAAGATCCTGATGCGTTATTTACATTCCCGGATGGGCAAATCATCGTGGAAGCGTGACATGAGTAATAAAATAATATAACCCTGATGTTCCCTGTCCTGGGCAAACTGCAGAGGGAAGGAAGCATTTCCAGCGCATTGCTAATGTTAAAAGCATCTTTTCAATTTTCATTGAAGTCAGTCGTTTGTGAAACTCATTAATCATCCATCACACAGGCGTCAGAGTATCCAAGGGAACCCCAAGCTGCGATGTCATTGTGGCTGCCCAGGCTACAATAAAGCAAAACTCATCATTAGTTTCTAAAAAGAACTAAGGAAATGCACAAATCAGAGAGGATGAGGATGGAAGAGCAACTGGTGAATAAACCTGGCACGAGCAGCCCTGGATTCCGGAGTTATTCCTCATCTGCCTCGCACCCAAAGCCAGGTGATTACAGAAACAGATGTAGAGCTCTGCAAAGCCAATGAATCAATGCACAGTTAAATTACACAGCCCGTGAAAATCAATGGGAGCACAAGATGTAACACCAGGACATAAAAACCTTGCAAACAATAAATAAAGCAGAGCCATTTTTAGGGACTGCCTTGTTATTTATCTGAAGCAGAGCTGGAGCAGATCACTATCCAAAAATGAAAGCCCACAATGCAGCTGCCCACATCTCCCATCTTCCCCTTAAATGCCAAATATCCTCAAATTTACAGCAATTTCCCTCATACACCTCAGAGCTGCTGAATGCAGCACCCTGCCTTGCTCCTGCTTCCCAGAGAGGCCCCTGCAGGATAACAACCAATTCCCTCGGGATCAGAGCTGGAGGGACTGAGAGCCCTGGCAATCAAATCAGCCCATCTCACCCAGACGATGCTCCCACTTCAGTTTTAACAGCTCCAGCATTTCACAGTTATTGTTTTAAATCCTGCTTTTTCTTCCCTCCTGTTTCTTTTTCAAGACAAAGGAAGAGAAAGGGAACTGCAGTCAAATTAATGTGTATTTATAGCAGGCATTGATTGCACTATTTATTCCTGCTCTTTCTGGCATCTCAAATCAGTGTCCCTGTCCTTAAGGGGCTCAATTTCCTCCTCCCTGATCACCTGGAACATTCTCCTGAACTCTCGGAGCATCTCCATGGTCGCACTGATTGGGCTGGGACAGCTCCTCTGCACACACCTCCATCCCTGTCGGGCTCCCAGTGCTCCTCAAGGGGCCAGGAGCTTCCCACAGGACATCTGGAAGGATTTTACAGAGTTCTTCTTCGAGAAGGCAACGTCCAGGGCCACCTCTCCCCATGCCACAGGGAACGGCCAGCAGGAGGCTTAGAGTTCCTGGGCAATTCCCAGCTCAGCTGTGAAATGCAGATCTCCCTGTCCCACAGACACTCCTTTCCCAGCACCTTCAGAAGCCTCGGGAATGCTGCCAGAAGGAGCAAGGCCCGATGGTTTCAGCAGTTGTGGTTCAGCCCCGCTCAGGGCTGGGACAGTGACACAAACGGGGCAGGAGCTGCACAGGCCCAGCCCCAGCCAGAGCAGCAGAGGAGAATCCCAGTTTCCTTTGGCTCCCAAGGCCTGGCCCAGCAAACATTTGCAGAGCCCAGAGCTGCAGGGCTGGAGCTCAGCAGCAGGGACTGCTCCTTTGCCCCCTCAGCTCCCACCCCAAACAGCCCCGATTCCCACAGGTGCCCTTGAGACAGGGGTGACCAACAGGTAACTCACGTAAGCACGGTTGGCTGTTAGCAGACAGCAAATGTTAATTACGAAACCTGAGAAGCCGAACTCGCCCTGATCTTGTCAAGATAAAGGGGACAAGGATGAGCTCAGAAATCGCTGAGTCAGCCTTCCTCAGCGCGACCACCAGCACACGCAGCGCACGCGTGGCACGTGTGCCAATGCCATCGGTGATTTCCGAGCAGTGATTTGTACAACCGCTCCTGTGCCAAGGAATGTGATGAATGTTCATGGATTTTACCCATCATAGTGGGGTGTAGGAAGCGCTGGTGTGTGTGTGTGTTCGGAGGAGAGATCCCCACACCCGGCCGCCGAAGGAAGCAAATCCCCACTCCTTGGGCTCTGTCTCTCAAGTGTCTTTTGGCCCGGTTTGGGGTGATTCACCCTCCCCACCCCAAACACCCCCAGTTCCCACAGGTGCCCTCCCCACGCCCGGCAGAGCTCCTGGAGCCTGTCCTCATTATCCTTTCATCAGCTGCAGGGTTCCAGGCTTGTTTGTGTTACAGCTGCTGGTGTTCAGGTAACACTTACCCCGAAGCTTTCATAAATTTTTCAGGGCTGCTATTATTTTTAACCTGTGCCAGAGGCAAATCTTCCAGGAGGAGGCAGCGCCGGGAGCCACCGAGCTCCTCCTGGCAATCAAACTCTGTGTCCTTAGCAGGGGCACAAAGCACCAGGGACCAAAGTGCAAACCAGTTCCCCCTTCCAGAGCCACCAGCGCAGACCTGCCAATATCAACTTCTGAGGAGAAAAATTACAGTGAAACGAACCCGCTCCCCACGTGACAGCGGGATGGTTTTATACATCCTGGGTCAATACCTCCTGCTCTTGTTATGAGCTACACTCACATCTTCCAAATTCGTCATTTAATTCCGATTGCCCTGCAGAAATAGCAGGTTCTTTTGGAAACTCAATTTGAAAGATCATTAAAACATACTAAAGACTATATCTGTTGGGGGAAAAAAACACCTGTAAACAGAGGAGGGGGGAGAGGAGATCTCACCCATGGAAAATGACAGCGTTTCCTACCTGAACCTCTTCAGCTGGAGTTGCTAAGTAACCATGACACACCACTGTGCATTCTCTGCAGCCTCTGGTCTGAGCCTGACAGGTTGATTAATTCTTCTGAGTGCCAAACCTGCACCGTGAATGTTTTAAATACCTCAGCATTTACCTGGACAGGAAGGGACGGGGTTTGGGAGGGAGGGACAACAAAACAAAACAACAACAACAACAACAAAAAATATCGACAAACAAAACCTCAAACCCATCCATAATTTATAAATTAAGTTTTATTACCAGGCTGCCATATTTAGACAGGAAACCAAACTCCACTTCCACAGAAGAAGGTGATTTATGAAGTGGTTTCTCCCTCTAATATCTGTGCCTCCCACACCAGTAAATCCATTTCTCCCGCCTCCAAAGGATGCACATTTAATTACGGATCTTGTGTGTCAATGTTTGTAAGGAGACAGTGAAAGAAAAGCCTCCATTGGCACTGCCTTGCCCTCTGAGGATCCACACTTCCACGTGAGGAAGTTTGGAGTCCCCAGAAATCCCTGTGTGAGTGCACACCTGGAGGAAAACCCTCTGCATTTCTGTTTACACCTTCAGGGTTCCCCACTCCCTGTGACAGCTGATCAGGACATTAATTAACACAGGGTTCAATAATCATCTGGTGATTATTCACCAGCACTGCCTCAGCTCAGGGACAGCCAGAGCTCCCAATGTGACTCCACAGCTTAAAGAAATCCTGGATGGAAGCAAAGGTGGTTCACAAACCCAAACTTCTGCTCACTAAAGCAGCCAGGACCACAGAATTATCTGAGAGCTTCCACCTCGTGAATCCCAAAGAAACCCTCGAGTTCCCCAGAGAAAGCCTTGAGTTCCTCCCGAGGCACCGGTAACAAAATCAGAATCCCCTCACTGTTCCCACTGTAATGCAATTGTGCTGTGTTTGCTAAGTGCAATTTGACTTGATTGACTAATTAGGCACTGCAGATTACCGGTCTTGGAGCAATCAAGGTGTCTGGTCACATTCAATGTTTCCCTTTCTAACTGTGAGGAACTTTCCGGGAGGGCAGAGGCTGCCCCTGGAGGTACCTGCCCATGGCCAGGAGTGCCCAGGGGACGCTCCCGCCCTGGCAGTGCCCTTTGGTGTCCAGTGCCTGCTGTGTGTCTGTGTTCATTCCTTCATCTGCACGAGATTTACGTCTGATGTGCACAATAACCCAGGGAAAATATTCTTGCTCCTCACCCTGAGTGCACGGAGAGGTTCCCGAGTAATTCATCTAATGCCTTACACTTGTTTTACCTGCCCCCCTCAATGTTTTATCCTTGCAAACATGGAGTACGTGGCATTAAATCCTCAGCACAGATGCTGCAAATCACCTGAGCTCGGGTGTGTTTTGTGCATCTCCTCAGGGTAATGAAGGAGCTCAGAAAAGAAAGAATTCATTTACAGCAGCTGCAGGTAAGAGCCACAAGGTGCCTTTAGCTCAGCGGAGCTGGGGGTGCACGCAGATACCAAACTGTGAGTGCTGAACACGCTGCAGTAATGTTAAATTAATTAATCAAAAGATAATTAAACATCCCGGCCATACTTGTGTTCAATAAGTGGGACATGCCTGGTTTTCCTCCACGTGAATTCCTCCTGATGAAGCACTTTCTGCTGCACCACAGAAATAAAACCAAGTCTCTTGGTGATTCAGTGCAGATCCAGCAATTAATTCCTCTTCTCTGAGATTTTGTTTTAGAAGTTCAGTTTCACGAAGGAAAAAAACCTTAATTTAAGTCTCTGTGTGATAACTGATAATGATTTTATTTCTCTCCCACTGGGGCAGGATGGGAAGAGTATTTTAGGACAAACCCAAAGTAGTTAATCTAAATACCTTCAGTGCTTAAAGGAAGGTTGCAGATGAAGGGGAAGCAGCTGCTCCCTCTTTCTCCCACTTCACCTCCACAAAAATCAGCTTTTCCTGGGGTCCTGCTCACTGCAGGCAGAGCTCTCACAGCTTCTGTCCTGGCTGGGACACACTTCTGGCTGCCCTCACCTCTCTAAAAGTTCCTAGGGACACCTCTTCCCGTTTTCTGGATTAAAACCAGTAACAGCTGCAAACCAGCAAAGTGGAACTGGAGGGAGGCTTAGCCCGGGAAAGTCTGTGATCAGAACAGGCAGATGGACGTGGATCCAAACCAGGTGGGTGAGGCCAAGGGACGAAAAAGGAGCAAAGACCGGGGTGTTTGAGCCCAGGCACCTGCTGCTCATCGCCTTCCTCTTGTTTCAGGAGGAGAGATCCCATTCTGGGAATTGCTGGGCTGCTCTGCCAGATCAGAATCTTTAATTTGTACCAATGGCTCCTCTGTGGCTGGATTTCCTAACTACTGACGGCCCCACAACAATTAAACCGGGAACATCTTGCAGGACTGCTCAGAATTGTTCATTCCAAGGCAGCTGTTTCTTCTGATGCTTTCTGGTGCTTAATGAGAAAATTCCCTTCAAAGCAGCAGCACCAGGATGAGGAGACAAATCCACCTGCACCACGTTCAGTTCTGGGCCCCGTTTTCCTCGATGTCCCTTGTAAAGACACACGAACTGTAAATGAAAACGTTTACAGACTGCGCCCAGAATGGCAGTGAAGGCAACCACGGGATTTTGAAGGCAACCACGGGATTTTGAAGGCAACCACGGGATTTTTCCCATCGAACACTGGATGCAGCCCAAGCGCTGATTCTGCTGCTGCCTGTGAAAAGCACCTTGGCTGCAGCCTGAGCCAGGCTCTGGGACACGAGCTGGGGAACCAGGCAGGTTTCGCTGTTTCTGAGTATCAGGATCTGCCATTCCCCCAGGACCCAGAAAGTCTGATACATCTGCAATCCTTTTAGCTAATGACACCCTTTCAGATCGAGCGTTCAAAAAGGAAAACTGTTTTCAGTTCCAACAGAAAAAAAAAAAAAAAAGAAAGAAAAAAAAAAAAGGAAGAGGAAAATAAAAGGTATTGCTCTAATCCAAGGAAATGTGTGCAGCTGGATCAACATTTCTGTGGGGAAAAAAAAATCTAAACTGACAGTAAAAAGCCTTGCCTTGTGCTAAATTTATGTAAATAACAAAGGCACGAGAATGAATATTCATGTACCACGTGCTGGTTGATGGGCTCCTGCCGTCTGTTCCAGGAGTTCTGCCCTGAGCCGGGCACTTGGAGCTCTGAGGTGTCTGTGAGGCCAGGGAACCTCCCGGATGGACAGAGCCTGGGATGGACATGTTGGAAAACACAACAGCTTAAAAATCTTTGTATAACTTCACTCAAGGGGTTTGTTTGCCTTTGCCCCAGGAAAAGGAATTTTAAGTTTCTTTCCAGGGCGTTGTTCCACCAGGTGGGGTCTGATGAACTCAACATCTCCACAGACTGGGAGCAGCACAAAAGATAAAAACCATCAGCGGCCACGAACGGAACATCAGCTCCAAACCTCAGCCCTGGCTGGGCACAGACACCTGGGCTGGGAAAAGAGGAACAAGAAAAATCCCAATGAACACCGAAGGTGAGGAAACCCGGATCCAATGGGAAATCGAACACAAGAAACTACGGAACTTTGGACCAATGGGCACTGACCCAATTCATTCCTATGAGTTTTGATTGTCTAAAACACCTGGAAAATCTTGTAAAAGCCATGGCTCATGGAATGATTGTCTGTGCACAGCCGGGCTGTGTGTGGGGGAGATGATTTCTGTGGCACATCCTGGCCGGAAAATGAAGCAATGCCTTGACTCTCTGACATTAAAATGTTGTTGGAGGGTTTTTGTTTTTCCCGCAGTTTCGGTGACAGACAGAGCCTGGGAGGGACAGAGCCCAGGACAGACAGAACCTCTCCCATCCCATCTCCAGGGCCATCTCTGGACGCAGGCGCTGCTCCCCTCTCCCAGCTCTGCACCTGGGCATTGCTGAGGGAGCACGGAGTGCTTGGGGAAAAGGAGCTTTTCCCAGGACCTGGGGCTGTGCTTCCATGGGCACAGCCTTGGCACGGCCTTTTCAGAGCCACTGAGGGTGGACAAGACCCCCCAGACCACGAATCCATCTCAGCCAGCGCTGCAGGGCTCTGGCTCAGGGTTTCAGCTCATCCTGGTCACTCCAGGGACCCCGAACTATTCTCTTTCGCCTCCCCCC